>SMDT01003241.1:0-254194 GCA_005392925.1 Aquilaria sinensis | reverse complement strand
TCATCTGGGCAGCGAACACGATTCTCCTATACCCTTTACCCTGTCCAAAAAAATGTACCACCAATCTAAAAATACCATGTGTCATCTCAATTACAATAAATTTTATTCATTACACGTTTACTTCTCTGTTAGTGTTATTTAACGGAATACGTTTTACGAAATACAAACACCTAAAATCAGTCATAACAAAAAAAGCTAAATAATCTGAAGATAGAAGGAGTAATAGCCGGCCGGTGGTGCAACCTTTTCTTCTGAGCTTTTAGAATACCGATAGGGGTTGGGCCCTCTTCTTCCTTCTCCAGACATACTACTTTTCTTAAGCCTCATCTTGTTTGACTTTTTTTTTTTACTTACCTTCTTGTTGTTCACCTTAGGCTTTGGTTTCTTCCTAGATTCTTACACCCAATTTATTTTAACTTAAGTCGACTTAATCTAAAATGGTTTTAAATCTTTTTTACCTAGAACCAATTTTATTTGAAAGCCAATATTATATAGGTGTAATAATCCATTTGAAACAAAATTTTAATCATGTTGTTAAATTTCTATAAAATTTTCATTTTTAATGCTTAAAAAAGAAAAATTCATAAAAAATTAATAGTATTATAAAAATTTTACAATCAATGGATTATTTCAACTAAATAATATTGACTTTCAAATAAAATTGATTTCATGTAAAAAAGATGTAAACATAAAAATAAGTTATTTTGAATTAAGTTGGTTTAAGTTAAAACGAATTAGCCCTTACTTTTCTTTTTATCTGTGTAAAGTGGACCTAAATTTGATCATATGTGATTAAAAAAAATGGAAAATCTGAAGGATTTGCCGGTTAGGTGATAGACCAAAAGAAAAAAGGAAGCATGTCTCAAACTTGAAAAATTTAGATAACAATCTAGAGCTCAAAGCAACACAAATAATTATAATATTGTTTGTCATAAATATTATATTATGGTAGTTGACTATGTGACCAAAACTAAAAGTATGAAATTACATATTTCAAAATAAACACAATAGAATTCCTGTAAAAAACTAAAAAAAAACACACAGTAACATGTATCACAACTGATCTTTCTCAATTAATCCTTGCTCATGCATGGCCAACACAAGCCAAGATATCAAAACTATTTTGTGCTCACAACTCTTTACTGTAGCATCAAAAATTGGTATTTGTAAATTAATCCTTAGGATCCAGTGCTCTCAACTCTTGAACCTGAACAAAAATATAAACAAAAATATAAATATATTGCAAGTACCATAACATATAAGACAAAATATTATCTTTTTGTTCACCACTAATAAATTGATCATACTAGGAAAGCAAGCCCCAGACAGATTTGTTGTGCAATTAGCAATGCGATGCTGCTAATGTTAAGGTCGCACAGCGGGTGATAATTTCAAGGGCAAGATGATTGGTAAAAATGACACCATAAAATTTACGTGGTTCACCCTTAATTTTAGGTCTACGTCCATGAGACAAACTCTAAGATTTTCTTCCACTATAAAAATAGTAGGCTTACAGAGGGAGAATCTTCTCTAGATAAAAATTCTAGAGGTATGAGATAAACCCAAAATAGTGGCACTTAAGTGTGTCCCAAACACCCCCAAAAAATTATGTCACTATTTTGTCACTCCCAAAAAATAAATTTTTCTCTCCCAATTTTTCTTTTGCTTTTTCACAAAATGATCAAGCTTCCGGGACAGCCCAAATGAGGAAACGGGGATGGGTTTTTATAGGCGAGACACCGCGTTGCTTCCATTCCGTTTTTCAACATCTGGTACCGAATCTAGCTAATTTTGTTGCAATTTGTTGAAGTTGCTCCATTGCCAGCCGTAATTCTTGATTTGGAGAGAAAAAAAGATAGAAGAAGTGAAGAAATGAGAGAGAAACTAATAAAAAATTGAAGAGCCCCACATGGGGTAGGGAAGTCAACAATCTCCCCCTCCTGCCACATGTGGGAATTCCACCATTCTTGCTACAACTTAACAGTATTCAAACTTTTCTCTCAATAGAATCTTGGTCAACATATCAAATCCATTTTCATCAGTATGGATCTTCTCAAGCTGTAGCATCTTCATCTCCAATGCATTCATTATCCAGTGATACCTCACGTCAATGTGTTTCGATCTAGAATGAAAGTAGGAATTCTTACCAAGGTGAATTGCACTTTGACTGTCACAGTACAGCTGGTATTTCTCCTTATGAAAGCCAAGTTCTTTTAAGAACTTCTTCATCCACAACAACTCTTTACATGCTTTTGTTGCTGTTATAAATTCTGCTTCAATTGTTGAAAAGGCAACACATTTCTGTAATCTTGATTGTCATGACACAGCTCCCCCTGTAAATGTAATTAGGTAACTCAATGTAGACTTTCTCGAGTTAACTTCGCCAGCCATATATGCATATGTGTAGCCAACTAACACATGCTTTGCATTTCCAAAACATAAGCACATCTGGAACTACCACGAAGATACTTGAAAATCCATTTAACTGCATCCCAATGTTCCTTACCAGGATTTGAAAGAACCTATTCACCACACCAATTGAGTAAGCAATATCTGGCTGTGTACATACCATGGCATACATCAAACTTCTAACTGCTGAGGCATATGGAACCTTTTCCATTTCTTCTTTCTCTTTGTCTGTAAAAGGACATTGTTTGGAACTTAATCTAAAGTAATTTGCAAGAGGACAACTAATCGCTTTAGCCTTATCCATATTAAATCTCTAAAGTACCTTGTCAATGTACTTCTCCTATGATAGACACAATTTCTTGGTGCTTCTATCTCTTGTTATCTTCATGCTAAGAATTTGCTTTGTTGGCCCTAAATCTTTCATAGCAAAAGACTTACTCAACTGTTTCTTCAAGCTATTGATTCTGGAAATATTCTGGCCAACAATCAACATGTCATCCACATAGAGCAATAGAACAATGAAATCATCATAAGAGAATTTCTACACAAACACACAGTAATCGAAAGTAGTCTTCTTGTAACCTTACTCCCCCATAACTGACTTAAACTTCTTATACCAGTGCCTGGGTGCCTGTTTCAAACCATACAAGTTTTTCTTTAGCTTGCAAACATAGTCGTCATTTCCTTTTACTTCGAAACCCTCTGGTTGCTCCATGTATATTTCTTCTTTCAAGTTACCATGTAGGAAGGCAGTTTTCACATCCATCTGCTCAATTTCCAAGTCAAACTTGCTGCTAGTCCTAGGACTGTACAAATGGATGTCATTTTCACAATCGGTGAAAAAATCTCATCAAAGTCAATACCTTTCCTTTGGCTGAAACCTTTGGCAACTAATCTGGCTTTGAACCATGGTTGTGAATTAGATTCTTCAGACTTGATTATGAATACTCATTTATTTTTCAAAGCCCTTTTGCCTCTTGGCAACTTCACCAACTCAAAAGTCTTATTCTCATGCAAGGATCTCATTTCTTCTTGCGTGGCACCAATCCACTTTTCCTTGTGTTCATCATCCATAGCTTCATCAAAGCTTTCTAGTTCTCTCTCATCAGTCAGTAACACATACTCATTTTCAGGATATCTAGTAGAGCATTGTCTGACTCTATTAAATCTCCTTAAAATTGGAAAACCCACTGGTGTTGGTGATTGTTGATGAACACCATCATTATTAGCATTACCTAGTTCATTCTCAATGGGAGCATCATGATCACCTTCCTCTAGTTGATCATGTTGTACATCATCTCCAACCTATCTTTGCACTGTTGTTGGAGGGATCAACTGTAAATCTGTTGAACTATCATCGGATGCTGAAGCATTCTTCTCAACTTTCTTAATATCTTCAACGGTCCGATCTTCAATAAATACAGCATCATGGCTTCTGACAAGCCTATTCGTTGCTGGATCATAAAATATATAGCCAAATTGATCTTGGCCATAGCCAATAAACACACATTGCCATGTCTTGACATCAAGTTTAGACCTCTCATCATTCGGGATATGCACGTAGGCTTTATAGCCAAACTGGTCGATCGTCGAAACCGCCAAAAATAATTCTGATATCACTAACAACTCAGAATAAATAAATTTATAGCTAGCAGTGAAAACCAGGTCAAATCCCAAGAAAAATTTTTTAACTAAAAACTTCATGTTAGAAAACTAGAATAAAAGATTGCGGTTTTCTTAAAATGAATGTTGAAATAAATTGACTGTAGAATCAAATCGAAATTAACCAATACTAAAAATGCTCAGTTTAGGGTTGATTATCCATTCCAATCACGCAGTCGATCATTGAAAGAAAATATTTCTTCAATTCAAGTAAATAAACAGGACTCTCTTTAAAGCTAAAAAGAACCCCAAGAATTCAGCAATAAAATTAACCAGAAAAAAGCTTCAGATTAATTTCTTAATTTTGAGTAACCAGATATTGAAAAGCAATTTCTAATTATCTCAAAATCAGCATTAAGATCAATGAACAAAAAAAGTTTATTCCAGGCAACAATCCAAAAGCTTGAACAATTTAACCTGTCTTACTTCTTCATATGAACTAACCAGAAATAAAAGTAATCTCCAATCAATTCACTTGCTTCTAATTGAATTCTTCACGTAAGCGATTGAAAGAAAATCAAGCAGATTTGCAATGCAGAACCAATTCAACAAGCGAGAACAGGAAAATTAATTGCAATAAATCTGAACAACGAATAAGTAAATACTTGAAATTAAAGAAAGTTTAAGCAAGAAAAATCAGTCCTCACAACCGGTGTTGGCAATGGAAATCTTCCCTGAAACTGAACCAGAAAATTACTCAGCCATGTTCAAGACAGAAAAACACAAGTAAAAAAAACCTAAAAACCTGCTCTATCTCTCTATGTCTTGCGTTCTCTCCATGCTCCTTTTTATTGGCAAAAATCTACTATCCTTCAGGGAACAAAATGCACTCCAAAAAAAAAAAAAATAGAATTTCGGCTTGATCAAATACCTTCTTGTTCGGTTGAAACCAAACTCTCCCACGATTGGCTACTAAATCCACGTAAATTTAAAATTCCAAATTTGCCCAGCCCACTATTGTCCCTCACAGGCATTTCATCGAATAGCTCCCATGCGCCATATGTAAAGGCTCTCCTAGTATTTCCTCTACATTAAATGTCGAGGTAAGTGAATCCCAAGTATTTTCCCTCAAATAAGTAGTATTAAGCAAAGATAGCAAGCTAGTTAAGGTCAAATTGAGTTCCAAAGGGTAAATGGCACCTAAGGGGCAAAAAGAGCAAAATGGTAATTTTGGCCCAAGTCAGTGGCATGACCGTAATTTTGGTAAAATTAGGTCCATGCAAGTGTTTTGAGCTAGTTAAGTTAAGACCATAGGTATTTATAGCCATTTGAACCAAAAGCTTAAGTTAAGGGTGAAAAATGCACTAAGTAAGAATTTAAGCTATTATGTCTTATAATGGCTTAGGTGACTCAAGGGCAGTGTGTTTGGGTAAGAATAACCTTTCTTTGGGACCAAGGAGTGATAGAAATGGGAGTGTTTAAGTGGCCTAAGTGATTCAAAATAAAGTTTGAGGGCCAAAGTGACAAGAGGAAGAAACTTGGGCTAAGATGGTTATAAATGGAGGAGATGACACTATTCATCATCTCCCCCATTAGCCATTTTCGTAGCTCTTCTTTCTCCCTTGCTTTCTACCCCCCAAACCTCCCAAATCACTCAAGTTTTCATGGAATTCGAAGGTCCCGAAGCAATCCCAACAAGCCCTTAGCTCGTTTTTGATGGAATTGGTGCATTTGGAGTTGTTCTTGCAAGTTTTTGGTTCAAACCCAAAGGTAAACGTATTTGATCCTTATGGGTTAGTTTTAAGGTTGTTAATTGGTTAGAAATGGTCTTAACTTCGTGCTATTGGTGTCCAATTTGGTTGATTTCAAGCTTGGAACTCAAGGGAACCCATTGGAGCTTGGAGGTGCTCATAGCTTGTTCTTGCTTTCAAGATGATTTGAGGTAAGGGATTTAAGTTAATTAAGCTCAAATAATGCATAGAAATGTAGTGTTTTGTGTGGGAATGAGTTAGAAACAAGACCCAAGTGATTTGGTTATGGGATGAAGGAGTTTGAGCAGTTTTCGTGCAAGGTCGCACGCTGTCGCGCAACGCTGGAAAGCGTTGGCGACGCGTCGCCAGTGTCGACGCCATATTGGCGACGCGTCGCCGGTGGCGACGCGAGTTGGCGACGCGTCGCCGAGAAATGCGAAAGTTCCCCGAATGCTGATGCCCTTGGCGACGCGTCGCCAACGGCGCCGCCAAGGCATTTTGCCCTCAAGCTTCGGGCATCCTAAGAGTGTCTCAAACTCTCGGTTTCCATCCCTAGGCTAAGTTAAGAGGTTCCGTAGCCTCGGTTGGGTCTAGAACTCGTTCCTAAGTCGGGAATTATGCATTATATAGGTAGTAGCTAAGTGGTGTGGTTAAGGAAGGGTAAGTAATGGTGGCTAAGGAAGTTAAAGTGCTTCAGTTCTTAAGTGAGCACTAAGGGGATTAAGTCGGGTTTCAGACTCTTCGTTGGCCGAGTAGAATGTCATAAACCTATGGTCAATGAAAAGGAAACCTAAGAGAATCCCAACCAAACTTTATAGTTTGGTAAGTAAGCCACTAAGGGGCCCTAAGCTAAGCTTCAAAAGCTTGGTAAGTTGAACCACATAAGGTAGCTACTCTGCACAATAAGTTAAGGGAAGAGACGGGTAAGGAGTGAGTAAGTGGAAACTTACTCTAAGTAGCTCGTCAAGGCGGGTAAGGTTGAGTAAGCAAGGTCTTACTCTAAGGTGCCCGTAAGAGGACTTCAAGGGGTTAGTAGTTAAGTGCTAGCATAGGATACGAGGGCCAGTATCCAAGTACCCCAGTCGTAAGAGCTCACGACAAGTCCAGCACCTACGGGTGTAAGGAAGTCCTAAGTGCATTTGCATGTGCATAACTCATTCATCCATCCATCCATCCATCACTTGCATTGTTTGTTGTTTATTTTCTTGCTTCTGGTTATCTTGTTGATTGCTTGTTTTGTTTTGTATGCTGTCTATTTATATGCTTGTTGTGCTTTGTATGCATGCATTGCTTTTCCCTGCAGGTACTAATCCCTTACTGAGTACTTTGGAGTACTCACCCCTTAAGTGTTGTGCAGGTTTAAGCAGTTTTGTTTGGGCTTAACAGTTGGTAAGGGGCAGCTGTTAAAGCTAAGTTTTATTGGTTCAAAGGTATTCTCTAAGTAGGAAACTCCATGTTTTCTAAGTTACTTATGGCATAAGTAAGTACTGACCAAAGTGTTTGCCTTACAGTTGAGGCTAAGTGAGTACAAGGAAAGTGTGGCTCATCACTTGAAGCTAGCTTGCTTGGGTGAAGAGCTAAGGATGGATCTTAGTAGTTAGGAGATGCTTCTTTTAGTATGTATGGTAATTTCATACATAGATTGCCTATACTAATGACCATTGGTGTGTATAACACTAGAGTTACATTTGGGTGCATATAAGTTGGAAATGTATGCACGTAGTTGTTACTTGAAGTTAAAGCAACTAAAGATTTATGTCTTGGCTTATTTGATTTATGTTTTCATTAATTGCCGCGGCACTGTTTTCGATGAAGTTTTAATTTAATTATTATTGCATAGCCAGGACAACGCATGCATATCTCTTATGCAGGGTAGGCTAAGTAACTAGTTGCACGTAATGATTTAAGGTATTTTACAAGTAATAACTAGCCAACTGTAACTTAAGTGGGATCATAGTTCCCTAGAGCCTACCAGTGTTAGCAATTCAGGGCACTGGGGCCCTGTTCCGCCACACCATACATTTTGGGGAGCTCGCGATGCCATCTTTTTGCTCAGCTTCCAAAATTCATCCTTCTGCAACAATGACTCCCTTTTTACTAATTCACCTGATATCGTGAGAGAAAGCCTCTTAATTTTCACTAGCCAAGCAGAACAATGAAGGTGCCAGCTACCCTTGGTGAGATGGTGTGCCAATCTGACTTGCAAATCAAAATACAAACCAACAAATTGCTGGTTTTATTTCGACTGGAAGTAGCAAATTGGCATGAGAAAATTAAAAGAACTGAGATAGCAGCCACACTGGGGAAACTCCACGCATGAAAAAGAAACTGGTGCTTAAGAAGCAAAATAGAATTTTGTCTCCTTCCTTGGTCCAAAACAGCAAGGTACACTCCCACTTAAAAATTGAACAAGTGGGCTAATTACCCCTCAGCCATTAAGAATTGATGCCAAGACAAAAAGAGCCACTTTATTCCTTCTCGTCCAAAAATGCCATTGCGCCTTTAATCCCTTCAAAACACAAAATATCATCATTAATAGCCCTATCAATTTAATAAATTAGAACAAAAGCTAAGGACATTATTAAATAAATATATATAAATTATGAACTCATCAAATTCCCTCACACTTAGCTTTTACTTGTCCCCAGGCAAAACTCAAAATAGAAACATACTTTTGAGCTAAACAAAGTAAGAGAATTTCACATCCAAGGGTCTTGAAAAACTTAACAAGAGGAATTAAGCACGCAATCTACTCGGCAATAGAACCTCAGAACTAAATAAGTTATCGAAAACAATTTCTTCTCAACCTAGTAACAATCACCGTTAAAAATCTGAGAAAAACATCAAACTTTTGCACGAAGTAAAGAGAACAAACCAGGTAGATAAGAACTCAAAAAGCACCACCGGTCTTACCACAAACCCATGAAAAATAAGAGATCAGTTGAGAATTTACTTTTTTTTCTTTTTCTTTTTCTTTTTATTTGACTTGATTTTTTCATTTTTTTTGTTTTGTCTTTTTCTTGTGTTCCGTTGTTTAACGAGTGTATAATAGGAGCTCTACCATACCCAAGCTACTAACTTGACACAACTCCAAAGTGATCTCTGACCATACTCATGTTCCTAGTACCTTTTCGAGTAGTGATCGACTTTTACCTTAGGAGAAGAGCCCAACCTACTTCAATACCCAGAACAGCGGAGTAGCAAATTTTTTTTTTCAGAATGCAACAAGTGAAACAATTTTTATTTTTATTTATTTATTTTCTCAAGTGATTCAAATCATCCATCAACCTAACAAACCGCATATTCAACTTAATAAGCTCATATCTCACAAGATTTAAATCAATGTACTAAGTACACAAATTTGATGGAAAAATCAGCTTCTTAAGATAACCATCAACTAGCTTGATCAAAAATTACAACAACAACAATTTAAAAATAAAATTTGAGAGTTGCTTAAAGACTAATAAATTACTAACTCAACACTCAAGCTAAGCATTCAAGAACCAAAAAGGTGAAATTATCTAACAATTCAGATTGATACTCAAAAGTATGAATAAAAAATTTTAGTTCAAAATTTCGACAATAGAAAATTATGGCTCAAGCTACCCACTTCCCTACACTTAAATCAAACATTGTCCTCAATGTTTACAATAAAAGCACATATGGGGAAAAGAAAGGGTACCGCCCTGAAAGGTGATTTCACAATGATTTATTGCCCAAAATTTGGCTTCAGCTTGCTGACCCATATGGTTCAGTTCACCTCCAGCTTGAAAGAGATATTGCCTGATCAAGAAAATTAGTTGTGAGAATAAATAAACCAAAAAAATAAAAGCTGGAAAATAAAAATAAAAATAAAAGGGAAAAAAATCCTAATTGTTTGTGCCACAAAACCACGCTTGGGTTGCCTCCGAAAAGCGCCTTTCTTTATTGTCTTTGGCTAGACAACTTGTTTCTTGCATCAGCCTGACTCGTATGTAGGAGCAACCAAGTGAATTTCCTCCATATAAGAGACAACAATATTTTCAAGAAAAGGTTTCAACCTGTGGCCATTCACTTTAAAAACTTTGTTAGTCTCCAAACTTTCAATTTCAACAGCACCATATGGAAAAGTATTCACTACAACAAATAGACCAATCCATCTAGATTTCAACTTACCTGGCATGAGCTTCAACCTTGAATTAAAAAGCAATACCTTTTGACCTTTAAAAAATTGTTTATGATTAAGCCACTTGTCATGAAGGTACTTTGTGCGCTCCTTATACATGCTAGCATTGTCATATGCTTCCAACCTGATTTCTTCCAACTCTTGAAGTTGCAACTGTCTTTCTTTTCCAGCTTCTTTTAGATCCAAGTTGCACTACTTAACAGCCCAAAAAGCATGATGTTCAATCTCCACAGGTAAATAACACAACTTACCAAAAACTAACCGATACGGTGACATCCCAATTGGTGTTTTATATGTTGTCTGGTAAGCCCATAGTCCATCCTCCAAGCGTAGGCTCTAGTCTTTCCTATTAGGATTGACTGTTTTCTCCAAGATGCTTTTTATCTCTTGATTTGAAACTTCAGCTTGCCCGTTAGTTTGTGGGTGGTAGGCAATGGCTACTTGATGGTGCACCCCATATTTCTTCATTAATGCTTCAATAGTACGGTTGCAAAAATGTGTACCCTGATCACTAATAATTGCTCTAGGAATGCCTAACCTACTAAAAATGTTAGACTTGAGAAATCCTACAACAACCTTAGAATCATTAGTACGGGTAGCATTTGCTTCTACCCATTTTGAAACATAATCCACAGTAAGCAATATGTAAACAAATCCAAAAGAGTTAGGAAAGGGTCCCATAAAATCCATTCCCCATACATCAAAAAGCTCACAGTATAACATGGGGGTTTGGGTCATTTCATTTTGGTGGGATAAAGTTCTAACTCTTTGACATTTTCACAAGTCTTACTGCCGCGGAACGGGGCCTCAGTGCCCCATTAGCTCAGCTTGTAGGCCCTTAAGGACTATGAATCTCACTTAGTTACTATTGGCTAACTATTACTCATCAATATAAATTAAAACAATTTATATGCAATTAGTTTCTTAGCCTGCCCAGTAAAAGATATGCATGCTTTTGTCCTGGCAATACAAACGAATAAGTAAAGTATTTGTCAAAAACATTGCTCTAGCATTTCATTTAAAACATACTCAAAACGTGCCAAGATAATGAAATGCTAGTTACTTCTACTTCAAGTAATAGTCTGTGCATACTTAACACCACTAGCATGCACCTAAAAGTAACTAGATGGTTTTACATCACAATGTATCCTAATAGAGGCAACACCTTAGTACACAAGGTACTATATACATGAGACAAAAACCTAACTAAAGCTCCAAGTGCAAGCCCTTCCTTAGTCCTTGTGCACCACTTAGCCTCTACACTGTAAAGGCATAAAACTTAGTTAGTACATAGCTTAGTCCACAAGTAAACTTAGAATCACAAAGATTCTTGAGGAAAAATACCTGCAAAAGAGAAAGCTTAGGCCACAACTATTATCTAGTTATTAGGCCCAAGGTTAGAACCTGCACAATAAACTTAAGGGTCCCTTGGGGGTACCTGCAAAGAAGATAGCAACAAGCCAACATGCAACCATGATAAACAAGCAAACAGATAAGTGGTCAACCAACAAACAAACTCAAGCAATAACAACTTGTAAAATATGCAATGCATGAATGTATGATATGAAATTCCCCTAACACTTAGGACTTCCTGCACACTAGGTGCCATAAAAATGCCGTGAGCTCAAACGGCGGAGGTACTTGAGACACTGGCCCTCGCATCCCGGGTACTTTACCTCCTCTAAGTCCCACCTATGGGTTCTAGAGTAGGCCGTCACCTCCTCTCAAACTTACCCGCCTTTACCCTTAATTTATTGTATAGGGTAGCCATCCAATGTGGTTTAACTAGCCAAACCCTTAGAGTTTAGCTCAGAGCTCCATAGTGGCGTACTTACCAAACCAAATGGTTCGGTTTGGACCTACTTAGGTTTCCTTTTTATTGACCAAAGGTGTCGCAGAACGGGGCCCCAGTGCCCCTAATCTCGTAGGCCCTTAGGGATTATGAATCCCACTAGTTACTATTGGCTAACTATTACTTGTCAATATAAATTAAACAATTTATATGCAACTAGTTTCTTAGCCTACTCAGTTTAAGTTATGCATGCTTCTGTCCTGGCAATGCAAACGAATTTTATAAGTCGTGGATTAAAAACATTGCTCGAGCATTTCACTAAAACATATATAAAACGTGCCAAGACCTTGAAAATACTGGTTGCTTTAACTACAAGTAACAGTTTGTGCATACATTACACCTCTAGCATGCACCCAAAAGTAACAAGATGGATTTACATCACAATGTATCCTATTAGAGGCAACTTACTTAGTACACAAGGTACTATGTACAAGAGACAAAAACTACTAACTAAGATCAACTACTTGAGTCCCACCTTGAGCTATACCAAGCTCCAAGTGTAAACCCTTCACTAGATCTTGTTCTTGTGTACTCTTAGCCTCTACACTGTAAAGGCACAACTTGGTTAGCACATAACTTATACCATAAGTAACTTAGAATCACTAGGATTCTCAAGAGAAATACCTGCAAAACAGAAAGCTTAGGCCTTAGCTATCACCTAGGGATTAGGCCCGGAGTTAGAACCTGCACAATAAGACTTAAGGGAATGAGTACTTGAAAGTACTCAGTAAGGATCCCTTGAATACCTGCAAGGAAAATGCAGCAAACTATGCAATATGGCAACCAAGCAACCAAACAAGCAATTCAATCAACAAACAACTCAAACAATCAACAAAATATAAGATATGCAATGTATGGATGTATGGTATGAAATGCACACAATGCATGCACTTGGGACTTTCTGCACTCTAGGTGCCTAAAAACTTTGCCGTGAGCTCAAACGGCGGAGGTACTTGAGATACTGGCCCTCATATCCCGGATACTTTACCTCACTTAAGTCCCACTTACAGGTTCTAGAGTAGGTCGTCACCTATCTCAAACTTACCCTCCTTTACCCTTAACTTATTGTACAGGGTAGTCTTCCTATGTGGTTTAACTAGCCAAACCCTTAAGGTTTAACTTAGAGCACTCATAGTGGCTTACTTACCAAACCAAATGGTTCGGTCGAGATCGACTTAGGTTTTTTCTCCTCATTGTCCATAGGTAATTGACGCTCTCCTCGGCCAACAAAGAGTCTAAAAACCCACTTAATCCCCTTAGTGCTCATTTAAAAGCTTAAGCACTATGACTTTCTTAGCCACCAAGTCATACTCTTCCTTAACCACACAACTTAACTACCACTTAAATAATGCATAATTCCCAGCTTAGGAAGGAGTTCTAGACCCAACCGAGGCTATGGAACCTCTTAACTTAGCCTAGGGATGAAAACCGAGAGTTTGAGACACTCTTAGGATGCCCGGAGCTTGAGGGCAAAATGCCTTGGCGGCGCCGTTGGCGACGCGTCGCCAAAGGCATCAGTGTTCGGAGAAATTTTTCGTTTCTCGGCGACGCGTCGCCAACTCGCGTCGCCACCGGCGACGCGTCGCCAATATGGCGTCGCTACTGGCGACGCGTCGCCAACGCTTTCCAGCATTGCGCGACAGCGTGCGACCTTGCACGAAAACTGCTCAAACTTTCTCATCCCAAACTCAAATCACTTGGGTCTTGTTTCTAACTCATTCCCACACAAAACACTACATTTCTATGCATTATTTGAGCTTAATTAACTTGAACCCTTACCTCAATTTAGCTACAAAGCAAGAATTGAAGCACAAGCCACCTTAGCTCAACCAAGCTCCCTTGAGTTCCACACCTAAAACCAAAGTGATATGGCACCAATAACTTCAAACCAAGACCATTTCTAGCTATGGAAACAACTTAGAACCAATCCATGAAAACCCAAGAAGCTTACCCACGAATTTCAAGTCCAAACAAGCATTAAAGAGCTAGTTGAAGCTAGAACACCAACAATGAAGCTTGAGGCTTCTTGTAAACACCTTGGGCCTTCAAAATTTGATGGAGAATTGCAAGAAAATGGGAAGCTTTGGAGCTGCAATTTTGGGAGGGGAGAGGAAGCTACGAAATTTGGGGAAGGAAACAAATGGCTAAGGGAAGAACTTAACTTAAAATTACTAACTCCCCCCTACTAAGGCAACTTTTCCCTCTCTTGCTCTTAAGTCCCACAAGTTCTCATTTGTTTTAAATTGGTCACCAAACTCTCACCCAAAACCATCTTTCCTTTGTTCTAAAGGATGCTAAAAAGCTTCTCACACTTGATTCCTTGGACACTTTAGCCACTTAAGATCTAAATGGCTCAAAAAGAACACTTAGTGCCAATGGTCAAGTTAAGCCAAATTTTCAAAACTTTCAAAATTATGGTTCTAAAAGCTAGGATTAACTAATGGTCTTGATTTAACTATGCCAAATCACACTTAGGAACTCACTTACTTAATTAAGCTTACCTTACTTGCTTAACAAGGTGCTAACTTGAGGTACTTAATTTAATAAACACTTAAACAAAGTAAAATAAACACTTACTTGATTAATCAACTTTAACTAGGAGAGCCGTCACATCCTCCCCTCCTTCAGAAATTTGGTCCTCCAAATTCTGACTTAATTGAGCAAACAAACTTGGATATTGCCTTAGCATATCCTGCTCGGTCTCCCAAGTGGCCTCTTCCTCCCCATGGTTAGACCATAGTACCTTGACCATTGGGATCCGTTTGGTTCTTAGTTTCCGGACTTGACGGTCAAGAAACTTGATGGGATGTTCTTCATAACTTAGGTCCTCTCTCAAAGGGATAATGGGCGGGGTTAACACTTGCCCAGGGTTCACAATGCACTTCCTTAAGGAACTTACATGAAACACATTATGAACATGGGCTAAACTTGGCGGTAAAGCCAACCGATAAGCCACTTTTCCTACCCTTTCGAGGATTTCAAAAGGACCAATAAACCTTGGTGCCAACTTACCCCTTTGGCCAAACCTAGCCACACCTTTCATTGGTGAAACTTTAAGGAGTACTCTGTCTCCTACCTCAAACTCTAAATCTTTTCTTCGCACATTGGCGTACTTAGCTTGCCGGTCTGAGGCAGCTTTGATCCTTGCTTGGATCAACTTAATCTTTGCCGTGGTCTCGGCAATGATTTCTGGACCAACAATTATTTCATCAGCTTTATCTGCCCAACAATGAGGGGTCACACACTTACGCCCATACAAAGCTTCGTAGGGCGCCATCTTAATAGCTTCTTGATAGCTATTATTATAAGCAAATTCAATCAAAGGCAGATGTTGGTCCCAATCCCCTTTGAAGTCCATTACACAACTTCGTAACATATCTTCCAAGGTTTGGATCACCCGCTCAGTTTGCCCGTCAGTCTGAGGGTGATATGCAGTACTTAGGTTCACAGCGGAACCCATAGCCTTTTGAAAGGCACTCCAAAACCTTGAAACAAAACGGGGATCTCTATCAGATACAATCTGATCAGGAATTCCATGAAGTCTTACTACTTCCCGAATATATAATTGGGCTAACTTCTCCATGGTATAAGTAATTTTAATGGGGATAAAGTGTGCAGATTTTGTCAACCTATCCACCACCACCCAAATGGAATCATGCTGACTTCTTGTGTTTGGCAACCCAACACAAAAGTCCATGGTGATGGATCCCCATTTCCTTTCTGGGAGTGGTAAACTTTGCAACATTCCTGATGGCCTTTGGTGCTCTGCCTTCACCATTTGACAGGTGAGGCACTTAGACACATATTCATATATGTCTCTCTTAAACTTTGGCCACCAGAAATGAGTCCTAAGGTCATGGTACATCTTATTCACACCAGGGTGAACGTTAAACTTACTCGTATGTGCCTCCTGCAACACCTGTTGCCTTAATTCACTTGGCACATAGAGCCGGTCACCATAGTAAAGTAACCCATCCTTGTACTGAAATTCCTTCAGTACAGTACCATGCTTTTCCTCCCCAGAAACTCTTTTCAAACTTGGGTCATTCTCTTGAGCTTGCTTAACCCTAGCCAGCCATGCTGACTGAATTTCAAGGACCATGACTTGAGCCATTTCCCATTCTCTCCACAATTCAAATAAAACTGTGAATTGCTCTGTACTAGGATCTTTTGAGGTTTGTGTTACTTGATCCTTGGAGAGAATTACCCCAGAATACTTACGGCTCAAGGCATCAGCAACCACGTTGCCTTTACCAGAACAATAGTCTATCGAGCAATCATAATCCTTGATATACTCGATCCATCTTCTCTGCCTCATGTTAAGATCCTTTTGGGTAAATAAATACTTCAGACTTTTATGGTCCGTAAAGATCTTAAAGGATCTTCCCATAAGGTAGTGTCTCTAGAGCTTTAAGGCAAACACAACTGCTGCCAACTCAAGATCAAGCACTGGGTAATTCAACTCGTTAGGCCTTAACTGCCTAGACCCATATGCAATCACTTGCCTATCCTGCATCAACACACATCCTAATCCTGTCCCAGATGCATCGGTATAAACCACAAAAGTCTCATGCGGATCTGGTAGGATTAAGATGGGAGCAGAAATTAACCTGTTCTTAAGCTCCTGGAAACTCTCCTCACACTTAGGAGTCCAAATAAATTTCTATGCCTTCTTTGTCAAGGCAGTCAATGACGAAGCTATTATAGAAAATTTTTCAATAAACCTTCGATAATAGCCCGCCAAACCCAAGAAACTTCTAACTTCAGTTACAGTTGTTGGGCGTTTCCACTCCACCACAGCCTTTACCTTTTCTGGGTCCACACTTAATCCCTGAGCATTTATAATATGTCCAAGGAAAGGAATTTCACTTGCCCAAAATTGGCACTTAGATAGTTTTGCATAAAATTGATTATTCTTGAGCACTTGCAAAGCTATCTCTAAATGTTTTTCATGCTCGTGGGGAGTCTGGGAATACACCAAAATATCATCAATAAACACCTCAACAAACTGATCTAGGTAGGGCCTAAAAATCCGATTCATGGTATCCATGAAAACTGCCGGAGCATTAGTCACTCCAAACGGCATAACCGTATACTCATAATGCCCATACCTAGTCCTGAATGCAGTCTTTGGGATATCTTCCTCCCTTACTCTTATCTGGAAATATCCAGACCTTAGGTCTATTTTGGAAAAGACCTTCGCCCCTCTTAATCTATCAAATAGGTCATCAATTCTGGGCAATGGGTACTTGTTCTTTACAGTCACTGCATTCAGTTTTCTATAATCTATGCACAACCTTAAGGTTCCATCCTTTTTCTTTACAAACAACACTGGAGCACCCCACGGGGAAACACTTGGCCTTATAAAGCCCTTCTCAAGCAATTCTTCTAATTGCTTTTTCAGTTCATCCATTTCAGGTGCTGACATTCTATAAGGGGGTATAGAAATTGGTTCTGCCCCAGGCTGTAAGTGTATGGAGAATTCAATCTCCCTTTTTGGGGGTAATCCTGGGAGGTCTACAGGAAAAACTTCTGGAAATAGATTGGCTACTTGAATTTCCTTGAGTTGCTCCTCGACTGCCACCCCATTCAACGAGTAAGTCACCACCTCACTCGAAATGGGAATGGACTCCATCAACTTGAGGTGCAAACTCTTAGCACTACTTGCCAAACCACCCGTGCAAGTCACACTTACCCCTGAGGTATCCTCAAGGGTGACCTTATAACCTGCACAGTCGATCTGGGCCCTTATACCTACTTAACCAATCCATTCCAAGGACAATATCATAAGGAATTGAGGTCAAGACCCAAAGGTCACTAAAAAACTTACGACCTCCTAATTCCAAAGGATACCCTATGACCAACTCATTGGTAAAAACAATATTCCTCCCAACAGACTTAATGAACCTCATCTCATCCAACAAAGTTCTTTGCAAACCAAACTTAACAACCATGCTCAAGGAAATGACAGAAATAGTAGCACCAGTATCAAACAGAATTCTAACACTACTATCCTAAACATTAAAGTTACCTTGCACAGGTGTAGGCTCCCTGGGTGCTTGGCTCGTTAAAGCAAAAACTCGTGGTGGCACAGAAGCTCTGACAAAAGCACTTCCAGCTCCTGAGGTTCCCGGTCTTCCTTGACCTTGATCCTGCCTAAGCCTTGGGCACTCCTTAGCCCAATGTCCCGGCTGGCGGCAGTAATTACAAAGATCGGTTCCAAGGTTGCAAGGTTTGTTACCATGAAATCTTTGACACTTAGGACAACGGCCCTTCCTAACTTCCTTGATTTTCTTGGAGGGTCCTTGGTCTCCTCCCATAATAGGCCTTTTGTCCGTCAACCTTGAGTGCACCGGTACCCTCGGCTCAATGGCCTTATCCTTAGGTTTCACCTCCATCAACTCCCTTTCCAACACTAAGGCCTTTTGGACGGCCTCATGGTAGGTCTGAACTCCAATCACCGTCAAGAAACTCCTTAATTCCACCTTAAGCCCACGAATGAACTTCTTTGCCTTTAGTTCATCTTTCCCGGCCAGATGAGGTGCATACCGAAAAAGAGAACTAAACTTCCTTTCATACTCATGGACCGTCAACCTTCCCTGTATCAACTCATCAAATTCAATCCGCTTTTGATCTTGGGCCGCCTCACTATTGAATTCATTCCGAAATTCCTTCTCAAATTCGATCCAATCAAGCTCTTTAGGTCTTTGCCCGGGCCTACCTTCATTATAAGAGTCAAGCCTCTCCATGACATCTTTCCACCATAAGGAAGCCTTGCCTTCTAAGAAGAAAGGCACCAAATCCATCTTGGCTTTATCATCCAACTTCATGTTCTTGAAGATTTCGTTAATCTGATACAACCACCCCTCAGCCATATCGGGATCTCCTATGCCATTGAACTTTGGAGTATTGATATCTCGGCATAAGGAAACAAGTCCCATATGGTCTGGAATAACAGGTCTCCTTCTTCTCCTCCGTGGATGGATGTCCTCCTCATCTTCTTCCTCACTGTCCTCATCGGAATCCACTTGAACACGCTCATTTACTTGCTCTTGACCTTGCACTTGCCCTTGGGGCGGGGGATTTCTCCCCTGACCTTGGTGCACCGCTGGGCCTTGGTGCACTTCGGCCCTTACCCCATTAGGGTCCTCCAAGGTCTCCCCCTGAACTGGAGGTTGAGCACGCTCCTCAAGTAGAATAGCCATGCCATGTAGCATCCGGTCCATTGACTCATTAAGTCTCCTCAACAGGGAAACCACTTCCCTCATGTCTGCCCCACTGGGGTCACTAGTTCCTGCACCAGAACCCTGAACCTCAGTAGCAGTACCTGCCCGAGTGTTCACCATAATACCTGCAACCACAGCCAGAAGACCATACCCAGAGCAACTTATAAGCAGTACTAACCACACTTAACACAAGAACACTTAGATCTTAGTTCACTTATTGCCTCTACTAGGAACATTAACCCGCTCTGATACCAAAAACTGTCGCGGAACGGGGCCCCAGTGCCCCATAATCTTGTAGGCCCTTAGGGATTATGAATCCCACTAGTTACTATTGGCTAACTATTACTTGTCAATATAAATTAAACAATTTATATGCAACTAGTTTCTTAGCCTACTCAGTTTAAGTTATGCATGCTTCTGTCCTGGCAATGCAAACGAATTTTATAAGTCGTTGGATTAAAAACATTGCTCGAGCATTTCACTAAAACATATATTAAAACGTGCCAAGACCTTGAAATACTAGTTACTTTAACTACAAGTAATAGTTTGTGCATACATTACACCTCTATCATGCACCCAAAAGTAACAAGATGGATTTACATCACAATGTATCCTATTAGAGGCAACTTACTTAGTACACAAGGTACTATGTACAAGAGACAAAAACTACTAACTAAGATCAACTACTTGAGTCCCACCTTGAGCTATACCAAGCTCCAAGTGTAAACCCTTCACTAGATCTTGTTCTTGTGTACTCTTAGCCTCTACACTGTAAAGGCACAACTTGGTTAGCACATAACTTATACCATAAGTAACTTAGAATCACTAGGATTCTCAAGAGAAATACCTGCAAAACAGAAAGCTTAGGCCTCAACTATCACCTAGTGATTAGGCCCGGAGTTAGAACCTGCACAATAAAACTTAAGGGAATGAGTACTTGAAAGTACTCAGTAAGGATCCCTTGAATACCTGCAAGGAAAATAGCAGCAAACTATGCAACCATGGCAAACAAGCAACCAAACAAGTGATCAACCAACAAACAACTCAAACAATCAACAAAATATAAGATATGCAATGTATGAATGTATGATATGAAATGCACACAATGCATGCACTTGGGACTTTCTGCACTCTAGGTGCCATAAAACTTGCCGTGAGCTCAAACGGCGGAGGTACTTGAGATACTGGCCCTCGTATCCCAGGTACTTTACCTCACTTAAGTCCCACCTACGGGTTCTAGAGTAGGTCGTCACCCCTCTCAAACTTACCCGCCTTTACCCTTAACTTATTGTACAAGGTAGTCATCCTATGTGGTTTAACTAGCCAAACCCTTAAGGTTTAACTTAGAGCACTCATAGTGGCTTGTTACCAAACCAAATGGTTTGGTCGGGATCGACTTAGGTTTTTTCCTCCTCATTGACCATAGGTAATGACATTCTACTCGGCCAACAAAGAGTCTAAAAACCCACTTAATCCCCTTAGTGCTCATTTAAAAGCTTAAGCACTATGACTTTCTTAGCCACCAAGTCATACTCTTCCTTAACCACACAACTTAACTACCACTTAAATAATGCATAATTCCCAGCTTAGGAAGGAGTTCTAGACCCAACCGAGGCTATGGAACCTCTTAACTTAGCCTAGGGATGAAAACCGAGAGTTTGAGACACTCTTAGGATGCCCGGAGCTTGAGGGCAAAATGCCTTGGCGGCGCCGTTGGCGACGTGTCGCCAAAGGCATCAGTGTTCGGAAATATTTTTATTTCCCGGCGACGCGTCGCCAACTCGCATCGCCACTGGAGACGCGTCGCCAATATGGCGTCGACACTGGCAACGCGTTGCCAACGCTTTCCAGCGTTGCGCGACAGCGTGCGACCTTGCACGAAAACTGCTCAAACTTTCTCATCCCAAACTCAAATCACTTGGGTCTTGTTTCTAACTCATTCCCACACAAAACACTACATTTCTATGCATTATTTGAACTTAATTAACTTGAACCCTTACCTCAATTTAGCTACAAAGCAAGCATTGAAACATAACTTCCTTAGCTCAATTAAGCTCCCTTTGAGTTCCACACCTAAAACCAATGTGATTTGGCACCAAATACTTCAAACCAAGACCATTTCTAGCTATGGAAACAACTTAGAACCAATCCAAATGAACCCAACAAGCTTACCCACGAATTTTGAGTCCAAACTAGCACCAAAAAGCAAATTGGAGCTAGAACACCAACAAAGAAGCTTGATGATTCCTACTAACACCTTGGGCTTCCTCAAATTGATGAAAAATTGCAAGAAAATGAAGCTTTGGGAGTGAATTTGGGAGAGGAGAGGGAGCTACGAAATTTGGAACTTGGAAACAAATGGCTAAGGAAGAGAAGACTTAACAACTTAAACTAACTTATAAGCCCCCACTTGCAACTTCTTCCTCTCTTGCACTTAAGTCCTCAACTCTCAAAAGCTTTTAAATGGGTCACTAAACTCTCACTCAAAACCAACTTTCCTTTGCTCTAAAGGATGCTTAAAGCTTCTCACACTTGATTCCTTGGACACTTTAGCCACTTAAGATTTAAATGGCCCAAAAACACACTTAGTGCTACAAGTTCTCAAAACTTTCAAGGATGGTTCTAAAAGCTAGAATAACTAATGGTCTTGATTTAACTATGCCAAATCACACTTAGGAACTCACTTACTTAATTAAGCTTACCTTACTTGCTTATCAAAGTGCTAACTTGAGGTACTTAATTTAATAAACACTTAATCAAAGTAAAATAAACACTTACTTGATTAATCAACTGGGAGAGCCGTCACAAAAGGTCTATGACATTCTACTCGGCCAACAAAGAGTTTGAAAATCGACTTAATCCCCTTAGTGCTCACTTAGGAACTTAAGCACTTTAACTTCCTTAGCCACTATTACTTACTCTTCCTTAACCACACCACTTATATACCACCTAAACAATGCATAATTCCCAACTTAGGAATGGTTTCTAGACCCAACCGAGGCTACAGAACATCTTAAGTTAGCCTAGGGATGAAAACCGATAGTTTGAGACACTCTTAGGATGCCTGGAGCTTGGGGGGAAAATGCCTTGACGGCGCCGTTGGCGGCGCGTCGCCAAGGGTATTTACATTCGGGCAACTTTAGCATCTCTCGGTGACACGTCACCAAATCACGTCGCCACCGGAGACGTGTTTCCAAAATGGCATTGCTACTGGCAACACGTCGCCAATGCCTTTCCAGCATTGCGCGACAACATGCGACCTTGCACAAAACCTGCTCAAACATTCTCATCCCAAGCTCAAATCATATGGATCTTGTTTCTACTTCATTCCCACACATAACACTACATTTCTATGCATTATTTAAGCTAGATTAACTTGAACCCTTACCTCAAACTCAGCCACAAAGCAAGTATCAAAGCACAAGCCCTCCTTTGCTCAACCGACCTCTCTTGAGTTCCAATCCTAAAACCAACGTGATATGGCACCAATAACTTCAAACCAATACCATTTCTAGCTATGGAAACAACTTAGAACTAGCCCATGAAAACCCAAGAAGCTTACCTAAGGTTTCAAGTCCAAACAAGCATTAAAGAGCTAGTTGAAGCAAGAACACCAAAATAAAGCTTGAGGCTTCTTGTAAACACCTTATAGCCTTCAAATTTGATGGAAAATTGCAGAAATGGGAAGCTTTGGAGCATAAATTCTGGTGTGGAGAGGAAGCTATGAAATTTGGGGAAAGAAACAAATGGCAAGGGAAGTCAACTTACCCAAAAATATATCAACTCCCCCCACTAAGGCATACCTCTTCCACTCTTGCTCCTTGACCCATAAATTCTCATTTATTTTAATTTGGTCACCAAACTCTCAACCCAAAACCATATTTATTTTGTTCTAAAGGATGCCCAAAAGCCTCTTACGCTTGGCCTCTTGGACACTTTGGCCACTTAAGACCTAAATGGCTCAAATAAACACTTAGTGCAACATTTTACCCAAATCCTTCAAAGACGGTTCTAATAGCTAGGATAACTAATGGTCTTCACTTAACTATGCCAGATTTCTTACATGACCCTAATTTCAACAAAATTATAGTCATGCTTCTAACTTGGGTCAAAATTACCATTTTACCACTTTTTGACTTTAAGGTGCCAAACCACACTTAGGAACTCACTTACTTAGTTAAGCTTGCCTATCTTGCTTGACAATGTGCTAACTTGAGGTACTTAATTTAATAAAAACACTTAAAAAAACTAAAACAAATACTTACTTGGTTAAGACCCATCTTTAACTAGGAGAGCCGTCACATCCTCCCCTCCTTCAGAAATTTGTTCCTCCAAATTCTGACTTAATTGGGCGAATTCACTTGGATATTGCCTTAGCATATCTTTCTTAGTCTCCCAAGTGGCCTCTTTCTCTGCATGGTTAGACCATAGTACCTTCACCATTGGGATCTGCTTTGTTCTTAGTTTCCGGACTTGGCGGTCAAGAAACTTGATGGGGCGTTCTTCATAACTTAGGTCCTCTCTTAATGGAATGATGGGTGGGGTTAACACTTGCCCGGGATTCACAATGCATTTCCTTAAGGAACTCACATGAAATACATTTTGAACATAGGTCAAACTTGGTGGCCAAGCCAACCGATAAGCCACTTTCCCACCCTTTCAAGGATTTCAAAAGGACCAATGTATCTTGGAGCCAACTTACCTCTTTGGCCAAACCTAGCCACAACTTTCATCGGGGAAACCTTAAGGAGCACTTTGTCTCCTACCTCAGACTCTAAGTCTTTCCTTCGTACATTGGCATACTTGGCTTGCCGGTCCGAGGCAGCTTTGATCCTTGCTTGGATCAACTTAATTTTTGCCGTGGTCTCGGCAATGATTTCTGGACCAACAACTATTTCATCAGCTTTATCTGCCCAACAATGAGGCGTCACACACTTACACCCATAAAAAGCTTCATAGGGCGCCATCTTAATAGCTTATTGATAGCTATTATTATAAGCAAACTCAATCAAGGGCAAATGCTGGTCCCAATCCCCTCTAAAATTCATTACGCAACTTCGTAACATATCTTCTAAGGTTTGGATTACCGCTTAGTTTGCCCATCAGTTTGAGGGTGATATGCAGTACTTAGGTTCACAGTGGAACCCATATCCTTTTGAAAGGCATTCCAAAACCTTGAGACAAAACGGGGATCCCTATTAGATACAATATGATTGGGGATTTCATGAAGTCTCACCACTTCCTGGATATACAACTAGGCCAACTTCTCCATGGTATAAGTAATTTTGATGGGGATAAAGTGTGCAGACTTTGTCAACCTATCCACTACCACCCAAACTAAATCATGCTGACTTCTTGTGTTTGGCAACCCAACACAAAAGTCCATGGTGATGGATCCCCACTTCCTTTCCGAGAGGGGCAAACTTTGCAACATTCATGATGCTTTTTGGTGCTCTGCCTTCACCATTTGACAGGTGAGGCACTTAGACACATATTCATATATGTCCCTCTTAAACTTTGGCCACCAGAAATGAGTCTTAAGGTCATGGTACATCTTATTCACAACGAGGTGAACATTGAGCTTACTCGTATATACCTCTTGCAACACCTGTTGCCTTAAGCCAGTTGGCACATAGAGTCGGTCACCATAGTGAAGTAATCCATCCTTGTACTAAAATTCCTTCAACACAGTACCATGCCTTTCCTTTCCAGAAACTCTCTTCAAATTTGGGCCATTGTCTTGAGCTTGCTTAACCTTGGCCAGCCATGCTGACTGGATTTCAAGGACCGTGACTTGAGCCATTTCCCAGTCTCATCATATTTCATATAAAACTGTGAATTGTTCCATAACGGAATCCTTTGAGGTATGTACTACTTGATCATTTGAGAGAATCACCCCAGAATATTTACGGCTCAAGGCATCAGCAACCACATTGCTCTTACCAGAACAATAATCTATCGAGCAATCATAATCCTTGATATACTAGATCCATCTTCTCTGCCTCATGTTAAGGTCCTTTTAGGTGAATAAATACTTCAAACTTTTATGGTCCGTAAAGATCTTAAAGGACCTTCCCATAAGGTAATGTTTCTAAAGCTTTAAGGCAAACACAACTGCTGCTAACTCAAGATCATGCACCGGGTAATTCAACTCATTAGGCCTTAACTGCCTAGACCCATATGCAATCACTTGCTTATCCTGCATCAACACACATCCTAATCCTGCCCCAGATGCATCGGTGTATACCACAAAAGTCTCATGTGGATTTGGTAGGATTAAGATGGGAGCAGAAATTAACCTCTTCTTAAGCTCCTGGAAACTTTCCTTACACTTAGAAGTCCAGATGAACTTCTATGCCTTCTTTGTCAAGGCAGTCAATGACGAAGCTATTGTGGAGAATTTTTCAATAAACCTTCGATAATAGCCCGCCAACCCCAAGAAACTTATAACTTCAGTTACAGTTGTTGGGTGTTTCCACTCCACCACTGCCTTTACCTTTTCTGGGTCTACACTTAGTCCCTGAGCATTTATGATATGTCTAAGGAAAGGAATTTCACTTGCCCAAAATTGGCATTTAGATAGTTTTGCATAATATTGATTATTCTTAAGCACTCGCAAAGCTATCTTTAAATGTTCCTCATGTTTGTGGGGAGTCTGGGAATACACCAATATATCATCAATGAACACCTCAACAAACTGATCTAGGTAAGGCCTAAAAATTTGATTCATGGCATCCATGAAAACTGCTGGAGCATTAGTCACTCCAAATGGCATAACCGTGTACTCATAATGCCCATACCTAGTCCTGAATGCAGTCTTTGGGATATCTTCATCCTTCACTCTTATCTGCAAATATCCAGACCTTAGGTCTATTTTGGAAAAGACCTTTGCTCCTCTTAACCTATCAAATAAGTCATCAATTCTGGGCAATGGGTATTTGTTCTTTACGGTCACTGCATTCAGTTTCCTATAATTTATGCACAATCATAAGGTTCCATCCTTTTTCTTTACAAACAACACCGGAGCACCCCACGGGGAAACACTTGGCTTTATAAAGCCCTTCTCAAGAAATTCTTCTGACTGCTTTTTCAGCTCATCCATTTCAGGTGCTGACATCCTATATGGGGGTATGGAAATTGGTCCTGCACCAGGCTGTAAGTGTATGAAGAATTCAATCTCCCTTCTTGGAGGTAATCCTGGGAGGGCTGCAGGAAAAACTTCTGGAAATAGATTGGCTACTTGAATTTCCCTGAGTTGCTCCTTGACTGCCACCTCATTCAGCAAGTAAGTCACTTCCTCACTCGCAATGGGAAGGGAATTAATCAACTTGAGGTGCAAACTCTTAGTACTACTTGCCAAACCACCCGTGCAAGTCACACTTACCCCTGAGGCATCCTCAAGGGTGACCTTACAACCTGCACAGTTGATATGGGCCTTATACCTACTTAACCAATCCATTCCAAGAATAACATCATAAGGGATTGAAGTCCAAACCCAAAGGTCACACAAAAACCTATGACCTCCTAATTCCAAAGGATAACCTTTGACCAATTCATTGGTGAAAACAATATTTCTTCCAACAGACTTAATAAACCTCATCTCATCCATCAAAGTTCTTTGTAGTTCAAACTTAATAACCATGCTCAAGGAAATTACAGAAATAGTAGCACCAGTATCAAACAGAATTCTAATACTACTATCCTGAACATTAAAGTTACCTTGCACAGCCATAGGCTCTCTGGTTGCCTGGCCCGTCAAAGCAAAGACTCGTGGTTGCACAAGGACTCTAGCAAATGCATTTCCAACTCTTGAGGCTACCGGTCTTCCTTGACCTTGGTCTTGCCTAAGCCTTGGGCACTCCTTAGCCCAATGTCCATGCTGGCGGCAGTAATTACAGAGATCGGTCCCAAGGGTGCAAGGTTTGTTACCATGAAACCTCTGGCACTTAGGACAACAGCCCTTCCCAACCTTCTTAACTTTCTTGGAGGGACCTTGGTCTCCTCCTGGGTTAGGCCTTTTATCCACCAATCTTGAGTGCACCGGGACCCTTAGCTCAATGGCCTTATCCTTAGGTTTTGCCTTCATCAACTCCTTCTCCAACACTAACGCCTTTTGAATAGCCTCTTGATAGGTTCGAACTCCAATCACCATCAAGAAACTTCTTAATTCCACCTTAAGTCCACAAATGAACTTCTTTGCCTTAAGTTCATCTTTCTCGGCCAAATGAGGAGCATACCGGAAAAGAGAACTAAACTTCCTTTCATACTCATGGACCGTCAACCTTTCTTGAATCAATTCATCAAATTCAATCCTCTTTTGATCTTAGGCTGCCTCACTATTGAATTCATTTCAAAATTCCTTCTCAAATTTGGTCCAATCAAGTTCTTTGGGCCTTTGCCGGGTCTACCTTCATTATAAGAGTTAAGTCTCTCCATGACATCTTTCCACCATAGGGAAGCCTTGCCTTCCAAGAACAAAGGTACCAAATCCATCTTGGCTTTATCATCCAACTTCATGTTCTTAAAGATTTCGTTAATCTGATGCAACCATCCTTTAGCCGTATCGGGATATCCTATGCCATTGAACTTTGGAGTATTAATATCTCGACATAACGAAACAAGCCCCATATGGTCCGGAATAATAGGTCTTCTTCTTCTCCTTCATGGATGGATATCCTCCTCATCTTTTTCCTCATTGTCCTCTTCGGAGTCCACTTGAGCACGCTCATTCACTTACTCTTGACCTTGCACTTGCCCTTGGGGTGGGGGATTTCTCCCCTGACCTTGGTGCACCGTTGGACCTTGGTGCACGTCGGCCCTTACCCCATTAGGGTCCTCCAAAGTCTCCCCCCAATTTGGAGGTTGAGCACACTCTTCAAGTAGAATAGCCATTCCATGTAACATCCAGTCCATCGACTCATTGAGTTTCCTCAACAAGGAATCCACTTCCTTCATGTCTGACCCATTGGGATCACTAGTTCCCACAACAAAAGCCTAAGCCTCGGCAGCAACACCTACCCGAGTATTCACCATAACACCTGCAACCAATGCTAGAAGACCATACCCAGAACAACTCATAAGCAGTACTAACCACACTTAGCACAAGGAACACTTAGATCTTAGTTCACTTATTGCCTGTACTAGGACCACTGACCCGCTCTGATACCAAAATTGTCGCGGAACGAGGCCCCAGTGCCCCATTAGCTCAGCTTGTAGGCCCTTAGGGACTATGAATCCCACTTAGTTACTATTGGCTAACTATTACTCGTCAATATAAATTAAAACAATTTATATGCAACTAGTTTTTTAGCCTACCTAGTAAAAGATATGCATGCTTTTGTCCTGGCAATGCAAATGAATAAGTAAAGTATTTGTCAAAAACATTGCTCAAGCATTTCATTTAAAACATACTCAAAACGTGCCAAGACAGTGAAATGCTAGTTACTTCAACTTCAAGTAATAGTCTGTGCATACTTAACACCACTAGCATGCACCTAAAAGTAACTAGATGGTTTTACATCACAATGTATCCTAATAGAGGCAACACCTTAGTACACAAGGTACTATATACATGAGACAAAAACCTAACTAAGATCATCTACTTGAGGCCCACCTTTGAGCTATCAAAGCTCCAAGTGTAAGCCCTTCCTTAGTCCTTGTGCACCACTTAGCCTCTACACTGTAAAGGCATAAAACTTAGTTAGTACATAGCTTAGTCCACAAGTAAACTTAGAATCACAAGGATTCTCGAGGAAAAATACCTGCAAAAGAGAAAGCTTAGGCCACAGCTATCATCTAGTTATTAGGCCTGAGGTTAGAACCTGCACAATAAACTTAAGAGGGTGAGTACATGAACGTACTCAGTAAGGGTCCCTTGGGGGTACTTGCAAATAAGATAACAACAAGCTAACATGCAACCATGACAAACAAGCAAACAGACAAGTGGTCAACCAACAAACAAACTCAAGCAATAACAACTTGTAAAATATGCAATGCATGAATGTATGATATGAAATTCACATAACACTTGGGACTTCCTGCACACTAGGTGCCATAAACCTGCTGTGAGCTCAAACGGTGGAGGTACTTGAGACACTGGCCCTCGCATTCCGGGTACTTTACCTCCTATAAGTCCCACATACGGGTTCTAGAGTAGGTCGTCACCTCCTCTCAAACTTACCCACCTTTACCCTTAATTTATTGTACACGGTAGCCATCCAATGTGGTTTAACTAGCCAAACCCTTAGAGTTTAGCTCAGAGCTCCATAGTGGCGTATTTACCAAACCAAATGGTTCGGTTGGGACCTACTTAGATTTCCTTTTTATTGGCCAAAGGTCTATGACATTCCACTCGGCCAACAAAGAGTCTGAAAACCGACTTAATCCCCTTAGTGCTCACTTAGGAACTTAAGCACTTTAACTTCCTTAGCCACCATTACTTACTCTTCCTTAACCACTCCACTTAGCTACCACCTAAATAATGCATAATTCCCAACTTAGGAATGGTTTCTAGACCCAACCGAGGCTACGGAACATCTTAAGTTAGCCTAGGGAAGAAAACTGAGAGTTTGAGACACTCTTAGGATGGCCGAAGCTTAGGGGGAAAATGCCTTGGCGGCGCAGTTGGTGACGCGTCGCCAAGGGTATTTACATTCGGGAAACTTTGGTATCTCTCAGCAACGCGTCGCCAAATCGCGTTGCCACCGGAGACGCGTCGCCAAAATGGCGTCGCTACTGGCAACAAGTCACCAATGCCTTTCCAGCATTGCGCGACAGCATGCGACCTTGAACGAAACCTGCTCAAACTTTCTCATCCCAAGCTCAAATCATATGGATCTTGTTTCTACTTCATTCCCACACATAACATTATATTTCTATGCATTATTTAAGCTAGATTAACTTGAATTCTTACCTCAAACTCAGCCACAAAGCAAGAATCAAAGCACAAGCCCTCTTTAGCTCAACCGAGCTCTCTTGAGTTCCAATCCTAAAACCAACGTGATATGGCACCAATACCTTCAAACCAATACCATTTCTAGCTATGGAAACAACTCAGAACCAACCCATGAAAACCCAAGAAGCTTACCTAAGGTTTCAAGTCCAAACAAGCATTAAAGAGCTAGTTGAAGCAAGAACACCAAAATAAAGCTTGAGGCTTCTTGTAAACACCTTGGAGCCTTAAAATTTGATGGAAAGTTGCAGAAATGGGAAGCTTTGGAGCAGAAATTCTGGTGTGGAGAGGAAGCTATGAAATTTGGGGAAAGAAACAAATGGCAAGGGAAGTCAACTTACCCAAAAATATATCAACTCCCCCCACTAAGGCATACCTCTTCCACTTTTGCTCCTTGACCCATAAATTCTCATTTGTTTTAATTTGGTCACCAAACTCTCAACCCAAAACCATCTTTCTTTTGTTCTAAAGGATACCCAAAAGCCTCTTACACTTGACCTCTTGGACACTTTGGCCACTTAAGACCTAAATGGCTCAAATAAACACTTAGTGCAACATTTTACCCAAATCCTTCAAAGACGGTTCTAATAGCTAGGATAACTAATGGTCTTCACTTAACTAAGCCAAATTTCTCACATGACCCTAATGTCAACAAAATTATAGTCATGCTTCTAACTTGGGTCAAAATTTCCATTTTACCCCTTTTTGACTTTAAGGTGCCAAACCACACTTAGGAACTCACTTACTTCTTGCTTGACAAGGTGCTAACTTAAGGTACTTAATTTAATAAAAACACTTAAACAAACTAAAACAAATACTTACTTGGTTAGGACCCATCTTTAACTAGGAGAGCCGTCACACTTACAAAACTGGTAGGAATCCTTAAACAATGTTTCCCAATAAAACCCGCTGTCCAAAATTTTCCTAGCTGTCCTTTTAGGACCAAAGTGTCTGCCACAAGCATAACTATGACAATAAGTAAGAATGGAATGAATTTCATAATCAGGCACACACCTACAAATAATTTGATCAGAATCGATTTTCCACAGATATGGTTCATCCCATATATAATACTTAGAGTCATTTTTAATTTTGTTCCTCTTCGCTTTGTTCAAGTCTGTCGGTAAAATTCCAGCAGCTAGAAAATTCACAATATCAGCAAACCAAGGCTCCTTACCTTGCACTTGTAGTAGCTGCTCGTCGGGAAATAATTCTGGAATTTGTAAAGCCTCTTCGTCACACACCAGTCGGCTTAAGTGGTCAGCCACAGAATCATCAGTTCCTCTCTTGTCTTTGATCTCCAAGTCAAATTCTTGCAATAACAGAACCCAGCGTATAAGTCTTGGCTTAAATTCCTTCTTTTCCGGTAAGTACTTAAGGGCTGCATGATCAGAAGAAATAATTACTTTGGACCCCAGTAAATATGATCGAAATTTATCTAAAGCAAAAACAATAGCTAAAAGCTCCTTTTCTGTGGTTGAATAGTTACATTGGGCAGGATTCAGTGTCCTTGATGCATAGTAAATGACATAGCTGTTCCTCCCAATTCTTTGGCTAAGTACAGCTCCTATAGCATATTGACTGGCATCACACATGATCTCAAAAGGAATGTCCCAATTAGGAGGCTGTATAATCAGTGCAGATGTGAGCAACTCATTCAGCTTGTCAAAGGCAACTTTACAATTCTCTCCAAAGTCAAAAGACACATCCTTTTGTAACAGCCTGGTTAAAGGTTGTGCAATCTTCGAGAAATCCTTTATGAAACGCATATAAAAACCTGCATGGCCAAGAAAACTACGAATCTCTCGCTCATTAGTAGAATAGGGTAAGTTGGAAATTAGGTCCACCTTGGCTTATGTCAACTTCAATACCCCTGGATGAAACCACATGACCCAAAACTATTCCTTGCTGAACCATAAAATGACATTTTTCATAATTCAGGACCAAGTCTGTGTCAGTGCAGCATTTCAAACCATGACCAATTTATCTAGACATTGATCAAAAGAATTACCATAAACAGTAAAGTCATCCATGAAGATCTCAATGCAATTTTCCAGCAAATCAGAAAAATACTCATCATGCATCTTTGAAATGTTCCAGGGGCATTACACAATCCAAAAGGCATTTTACGATAAGCCAAAGTTCCATAGGGACAGGTAAAGGTTGTTTTCTCTTAGTCTTCAGGAACTACAGCTATTTGGTAGTATCCAGAAAATCCATCCAAGAAACAAAAAAATGACTTACCTGCCAACCTCTCAAGCATCTAGTCGATAAACGGAAGTGGGAAGTGATTGTTCCTTGTAGCTAAATTCAGCCTCCTAAAATCAATACACATTCTCCACCCATTTTGGACTTTCATAGGATAAAGCTCATCCTGCACATTAGGAACAAGAGTTAGACCAGTTTTCTTAGGAACAATATGTACTGGACTTACCCACTGACTGTCGGAGATGGGGTATATGATCCCTTGGTCTAAAAGTTTCAGAATTTCCTTTAAAACAACCTCCTTCATTCCTGGGTTTAGTTTCCGCTGTGGCTTTCTTACCGGTTTAGCATCCTTTTCAAGGAGAATACGGTGCATACGAATTGAAGGACTGATTCCCTTGATGTCTGCCAGCGTCTAACCAATTGCTGTCTTGTATTCCTTCAGTACTCGCAGCAGCTTCTCTTCTTGATCTCCAATCAAATCACTTGTAATAATCACCGGTAAAGTTTCAGCCTTTCCCAAGTAGGCATACTTCAGGTTTTCAGGCAAAAACTTTAACTCCAACTTTAGGGCCTGTTCAACAGAAGGCAAAACTTTTTCATAAGTACTTGGTAGTTGCAGAAATGGATCAACTAACCTGTTGGGCAATACTGGTAGTGACTGTAATGACATAATGGCCTCCTTTAAGTCATCACTAATTTCCAATTATGCATCCCTTTCAGTTTTGCTGTTCGTCAACACAAAATCCAACTCATCTCCTACAAAATTCAACTCAAAACTATCTTAGGCAATCGGGTCAATAATATCCACAAGACAAACAGATTCATAATTTTCTGGATATTTCATAGCTTCAAAAATATTGAAAGTTACTATCTCCCCATCAAATTCAAAAGATAAAGTCCTTTCATGCACATCAATTTTAGTTTAGGCTGTTTTCATAAACGGTCTACCTAGTAAAATATGAGATGAATTTGAAGCAAACTTATCATCCATATCAATAATATAGAAATCAGCAGGAAAAATTAGCTCATTTACTCGAACCAGAACATCCTCAACTACCCCTTCAGGATATGAATTAGACCTATCAGCTAGTTGAATGACAACTCTTGTGCTTTTTAAAGGTCCTAAGTTCAAAGCCTTGTAAACTGACAGGGGCATAACGTTAATCGATGCTCCTAGATCTAGCATAGCTTTTTCCAACTTGAAATTACTGATTACACATGGTATAGTAAACATACCACAATCCTTACACTTCCGGGGCAACTTCCTTTGGATTACTGCTGACACATTCTCCCCAACTTTAATTGTCTTATCAGCCTGCAGCTTTTTTTTGTTGGTGCACAGCTCCTTAGAAATTTGGCATACCGAGGAACTTGCTTGATTGCATCCAGCAGGGTATGTTGATTTCAACCTTCCTAAAAGTCTCCAGAATTTCCTGCTCGGTCTCCTCTTTCTTTGATTTTGCCAACCTACCAGGAAAAGGTGGTGTAATCAAAATTTTTGATTTTGGAAAACTTGGCTTGTTACTTACCACTTCAGTTGGTGCATCAGAAGCTGCTGGTTTCAAGCCATCTTTCTCCTTTTCAAGTGCTGCCACTTTTGACGTGGTAGGTTGTACTTCCTTGCCACTTCTAAGGGTTATGGCATTAGTGTGCTCCCTTGGGTTTATTTCAGCTTGAGATGGCAGCCTCCATTTTTCAGCTTTAATTTTATTCAACGAGGCTATCAGTTGTGAAATTTGATTCCCCAAGTCTTTGATGCTAGCCCTTGTTTCCTGCTGAAACATTTGAGTGTTAGTGGCTAAAGCTTTTACAATATCTTCTAAAGCCATACCTGAGCTAGGTGCTTGGTTCTGTGGTGGAGGTGCTAGTTTGTTGTAACTGGCAGATGGGTACTGCTGTTGATTACTTGGCTACCCATATCTCAAATTCGGGTGGTTTCTCTAACCAGGGTTGTATTGATTGACATAGGGATCATACCTTCTTGGTTGGTTAACAAACCCAGTTACCGCATTCACTTGAGGTGTTGTATCCTCTTGCAATTGTGGGCACGAGTCGGTAAAGTGTCCTTGAACAGAGCAAATGCCACAAACTCTAGAATTTTGAACCTGTCCCAAAGCCACTTGTCTAACAACAGAGGTTAGTTTAGAAAGTTGAGCTTCAAGACTAGATGTTCCTACCTCATTTACCTTCTTCGGCGCATGGTCTACCCCTATCCCAAAATGCTGCGAGTTGGCTGCCATTTTAGAAATCAAGTCCTCTACTTCTTCGGGCGTTTTTTCTACAAGTGCTCCTCCACTTGTAGCATCTAACATTCTCCGATCCATGAACAATAGCCCTTCGTAGAAGTGCTGCAGCAACAGCTGGTCGAAAATTTGGTGGTGTGGACAGCTCGCACATAGCTAGTTGAACCTCTCCCGGTACTCATATACGCTTTCTCCGCTGTACTGTCAAATCCCACTGATTTCTTTTTGAATTGTTCCGGCTCTTGATGCTGGAAAGAACTTCTCCAGAAATTTTCTTTTCAGGTCATTCTAGGTTCTAATAGAACCACAGGGAAGGTAGTACAGCTAATCCTTCGCTTTATCCGCCAATGAAAATGGAAAAGCTCTCAGCTTAATCTGTTCTTCTGTAACCCCTTGTGGTTTCATGGTTGAGCAAACAACATGAAATTCCTTCAAGTGTTTATGGGGTTCCTCTCCTGCAAGACCACGAAAAGTAGGTAATAAGTGAATTAATCCAGATTTTAATTCAAATGTAACCTCAATATCAGGAAAATCAATGCACAGGGGTTGCTAGACAACATCAGGAGTTGCCAACTCTTTTAGTGTTCTTTGGGCTGCCATCTCTACAATAACAACTGGTTCTTCTTCACTTTCTGAGTTGCTGTTCACAGAAGTCAAAGTTGAAAAATTGACTGCTTGTCTTTTCGCTTTCCTTTTTGCCTTTGCTGTCTTCTCAATCTCTGGATCAAATGCTAATTCACTTGTACGAGAAGATCTGGGCATAAGTCAGTTAATTGAGAAAGAAAGAAAATAAAGAAAATAAATAAATAAATGAAAAAGGAAACTTTCACAGAAAAAAAAAGCTCCTTGGCAATGGCGCCAAATTTTTGGTCGGTTGTCGAAACCGCCAAAATAACTCTGGTATCCCTAACAACTCAGAATAAATAAATTTGTAGCTAGCAATGAAAACCAGGTCGAATCCTAACGAAAATTTTTTAACTAAAAGCTTCCTGTCAGAAAACTGGAATAAAAGATTAGGGTTTTCTTGAAATGAATGCTGAAATAAATTAACTGTAGAATTAAATCAAAATTAACCAATACTAAAAACGCTCAGTTTAGGGTTGATTATCCATTCTAATCACGTAGTCGATCATCGAAAGAAAATATTTCTTCAATTCAAGTAAATAAATAAGACTATCTTTAAAGATAAAAAGAACCCTAAGAATTCAGCAATAAAATTAACCAGAAAAAAGCTTCAGATTAATTTCTTAATTTTGAGTAACCAGATATTGAAAAGAAATTTCTAATTATCTCAAAATCAACATTAAGATCAATGAACCAAAAAGTTTATTCCAAGCAACAATCCAAAAGCTTGAACAATTTAATCTGCCTTACTTCTTTGTATGAACTAACCAAAAATAAAAGTAATCTCCAATCAATTCACTTGCTTCTAATTGAATTCTTCACCTAAGCAGTTGAAAGAAAATCAAGTAGATTTGCAATTGCAGAACTAATTCAACAAGCGAGAACAGGAAAATTAATTGCAATAAATCTGAACAACGAAGAAGTAAATACTTGAAATTAAAGAAAGTTTAAGCAAGAAAAATCAGTCCTCACAACCGGTGTTGGCAATGGAAATCTTCTCTAAAACTGAACTAGAAAATTAGTCAGCTATGTTCAAGACAGAAAAACATAAGTAAAAAAAACCTAAAAACTTGCTTTATCCAATATAGCCGGCTGAGCCATCTTTTGTGCCAATGATTGACTATGATGAATCAAGACTCCCACTTAACAAGGAGGGAAGTTAAATAGATTAAGAAAGAAAATACCATTAACATTGTGATCCATTCAAATTGATCATAACCTTTATACCAAAAGCTTCACCCTTTCACCTTAGCAAAAGAAAGAATAGTTAACCATGATAAAAGTAAACAATATGTAGAAAGATGAAATGAGCATGGATTTAAAGATCAAAATAAGAAGAAGAAGAAGAACGAGAAAACACTTGAACAGAGCTTTGGTATTGAAAACAAGAACAAAACTAAAGAAGAAAAGCTAAAGATGATACAAGAACATAAAGGAGGCCTATGAAATGGCATTATGACACAAGAACATAAAGGAGGCCTAAGAAATGGCATTCATTCACCTTCCCCCCAAGGTGCCTATTTATAGAGTTTTGGGGGTGGGTGAAATGGTAAAATAGAATAGTGAAATATAGGTAAATACAAATCAACAATGGCAGGCTACAACTTCTTTTAATTTTTTTGACTATAGTACACATAGAATTAGCTCTTTCTCAAAGCATGAGATTTGTAGATCTCTTCTTTAGCTTCGAATCAATAGCTTGCCCATTCAAATCAGACATCTGTAGCTCAAGTTATGATTTTTTTACTAAAACTATGCTTCAGCACACAAAAGAATGAATAGTCTTATCTATAATCAAATTTTCGCAATGAAAATGATCAAACTAGCTCACGGAATGAAGCAGAGTTGAAGATCTATGTATCGGATTTTAGATAAATATAGAATCACTCAGTTCTGACATCTACAGCTCCAGATATGATTTTTCTTGTGAAATGTCGCCAAGTGATGATTTTATCTACATAAAAAAAATAATTATTTAATATTAATAAATAGTGAAAATGTGTATGAACAGTAAAATACATGTATAAACAGTGAAATATGCATATGAATAGTTATAGGTGAATAGTAACTTAGTGAATAGTAAAAATGTATGAATAGTAACCCGATAGAAAAAATGCTTAGAATAGGGAAATTAATTATACTCAAATTGTATAATGATGATTTAAACTCTTAACAGCAATACGCTTATAAGTATTCATCACACCCCCCAACCAGGTTCTTGCTACTCCCTAGCAAGTAATGGGATTTACTAAATGAATACTCAGGTTTCATCAATTATTTTCTACTATCTATCTCTATACAATAGATCATCAATTATTTTCTACTATCTATCTCTATACAATAGATCATAAATTATTGAAGTAATGAGCATCAAAATTAATGTTCTAAAAAAATGGCCTGAATTTCATAATGATTTATGCACTTCTCTATCACTCAAACAAGGGAAAAGTGTAAAAGATTATGAGTTACTGAGTTCAGTAAGTATGTGACTGACTATCAGGAGTGTCTAAAAGATTTCAGTAAATCATACTAATATTTGCAGCTTATCAAAACAAATCTAATTCAAAACCATCGCTTTGGGTATCTTTCACACTATTACACTATAAAAGGTTCTTTTTTTTTTTTTTAACTTTGACTCAAGCCTTATTTGGTGAACCCCAGTAATTGGCAGCCATTTCTAAGAGCGAACATCGCTTTTTGTTCTTTTTTTTTCTTTTTCATTTTCATTTTCATTTTCCAAGTCTTTTCAACATTTCTTGGTATTGTTTTTGGTTTTTTTCTAAGTTTTTTTTATTCAAATCAAGCTAAGATATGGTTCATTAGAAGTCCTAACAGCCACATAGTTGGAGTATTCTTTGAAATTTAACAGACAATAAAGATTTTCAGCATGCGTAAAATATCAACAATTCATAACTTAAACAACCTAATCTCTTGTTAAAGTGATTAAAATTTGACTAAATCATTATGTCAAATAAGATTTCAAACATTTAAAATTTAATGTAGCTCATCACCTCAACAATTTCATCACCAAGCATAGAAATTTTCAAAATAAAAAATATAGATTACTAGTGAGTGTGTCATCTTATACGGGTTCAAAAACCTACTAAAAAAAATTTTATGACTAGCATGCCTAATAGGAGGTGTCTCAAGAGTAAAATTACTCCTTACTCAGCCATCTTAAATTAAGGGCTTTGTCTAATGATTTTAATATCAGCATGAGAAAAACTGCGCTAAAAAAAATCAAATATCAACTATCCCTTCCCCCAACCAAATTAAGACATTGTCCCCAATGTCAAAACAAAGATAAGAAGAGTGAAGAAGAAATTACCTGAAATGATAGTTATTGAAAATGAAATACCTAAAGAAAAACCTGGAATAACTTAAACCAAAATAAAGAAAATGCTGATAATAAAACTAAAAGACAAGATAAACAGATCCACAAGTCTGATTGCTCTATTCAATAGTGCTTCATCACTTATTAAGGATTGATAACCTGTAAAGAAAAAAAATAACAAAAATAAAATGACATTAATGTACAGTAGTTGTGATTGTCGCTCACATCTTCCACTGGTTTTATGTCCAGTAACGGCTTCAAGGCCTTCTATGAGTCGGGGATTTGCTTCCTATTTAGTTTTTTTACAAACTGGCAAACGGGGTCTTTTAAAGTCAAATTCCCAAGACTATAACGCTCTCATTCTTTATGAAAAATACTTTATAAGCCAAGAAGTTCATGTTGCACTAATCCATAAGAATGCATCTCAAGAATCAATCGGATATCATCTTAAGATTCCTTACTCAAGCCATTCTTATTGAATTGTATTTTATCTTCTCGATTATCGGACATCGTCCCTAAAGAACGACATTTAGTATCACAATTCCATCGATCAAATTTATGACAAATGTGTAACCTTTTTGCTCTTCACTTTTTAGCATAGGAGCTTTTGCCTAAGTTAGGCATACGGGGATCAAATGCATCTGAAATTTCACCAGCCAAACGAATCTTAGCTTCAATTAACCAACGCACATCTTCAGGAATGCCTTTGTGCCTCAAAACTCTGAATCTCTCACATCTTGCTTGATAAATATTTTTAAGAATATTTATTAGGAGAAAAGGAAAGTATTTTCACAAAGCAGAAAGAACAGAATCCATTTATGAGAAAAAATTGAGAGAGGAGAGGAAGGAATCAGTTATTATGGGAAACTGAGATAACCGACTTGAGAGCCACGGAGTACCATATTCACCACTTAACTGGGAAGAAATGGATCCTAATTTTTGACAATTTTCAAAGGCTTTGTAGAATGCATGTGTATCTTTAAATAAAGAGGGCCAGTAAAATCCAAACTACAAAATCTTTGCAGCTATTTTCTTTGACAAAACACACCCCCTATATGTTTCAAAATGATAAAATTCAAAGACACTTTTTACCTTATCCTCGGGTATACATCTCCAGAATATCTGATCAGGACAGTATCTGAAAAGATAAAGGTCATCTCAGTAAAATTTTTTCACCTCATGTAGAAATCTCTTCTTATCATGTGTACTCTAATGAGCTGGCATCCTCCCTGTCACAAAAAAGTTGACAATATTAGCAAACCAAGCTACTATATTCACAGAAAATAAAAATTTATCAGGAAAACAATCATTTATGGGTGTAGTCTCAATTGTTGAATCCATTATTAGCCTTGACAAATTGTCAACGAAAACGTTTTTGGTGCCTATCTTATCCTTGACCATAATGTTGAACTCTTGAAATAATACAATCCGGCGTATCAACCTTGGTTTAGCATTTTGCTTTGACATTAGGTACTTCATTTCTTTTGGCAAGAGTTTCAACTCCGATTTGGGTTTTTTATTTTTCTCTTCATCTTTTGGTTTCCAACATATGCTATCTTTCACTTCTTCTATGTGGTTTTTCCCAATAGTGTCAATGAGGTAAAATTTCTCACTTTCATCTTATTTTTCAGGTGGTTGCTTAAGCAAGTTGAAAATATTTAACTCCAATGTCATATTTTCAAATATCAGCTTCATCAATCCATTCCTGCATTTAATTAAGGCATTAGAAGTTGCTAAAATGGACGTCCCAAGATAACAGGTATTGAATTTTTTATTTCCACTGGTGGTGTGTCCAAAACAATAAAATCCACAGGATATATGAATTTATCAACTTGGACTAACACATCTTCAATGACTTCTTTGGGCACTTTCACTGATCTGTCAGCAAGCAAAAGAGTTACTTCAGTTGGTTTTAACTCACCCAAATTTAGTTTTTAGAAAACTGAATATGGAAATAAGTTTACACTAGCCCCAAGATCAAGTAATGCTTGCTCAATTTATGTTCTCCAATGAGATATGAAATTGTTGGACAACCAAGATTCTTGTATTTCAAAGTAGTGTTATTTTGAATAACAGAACTTACCTCCAAGAAGGCTTTTTTTTTTTCACATTCAATTTTCTTTTAACAATGCACAAATCCTTAAAAAATTTGGAATAAAAAGGAATTTGTTTAATCACATCCAAAAAAGGTATATTGATCTTTACCTACTTAAAAATATAAAGAATTTCAAGATTTCCATTCACTTTCTTAGGAAGAGTTAATGCCGAAGGAAATGGAGGTGCAAGTGGAGATTCAATATGTTCTTCACTTGGAATAGGTTCAACCCTTTCTTTACTCTTAGAAGTTGACTCATCGTCTTCTTCACAAGGATCAGGAATGGATTTTTCAATAACCTTACCTTTACGGAGTGAAATGATTGACTTCTCTTGATCCATGGTTTGACCTTTGGGATTCAGTTATGGTTGAGAAGGAAATTGCCCTTTCTCCTGAATGTTGAGTGTAAATGCAAATTTTGCAAGAGTATATTTCAAATCAATCATGATTTGATTTGTTTGAGCATTAATGGACTCTTGCTTCTCAATGAATGAATACAATGTTTCTTCAAGATTTTTCCTAAAAGGAAGAACATAAGATGCATACCTTTGAGATTGTTGAAAATTTTGTTGGGTGTGCATAGGTGGTTATGATTGTTGAGCATGATTGTCACCTCTCCAACTGAAGTTCAGATGATTCCTCTAACCAGGATTGTATGTTTGTGAGTATGGATTTTAGGTTGGCCTCTTGGAGTTGTTCAAGGCATTGACTTGTTCGTGGATGCATTCTTTGAAAGAGGGCAAGGTTGGGCAATTGCTAATGGAATGGTCATTGGTTTCACAAATGTGACAAACAATTTTTTCAACAGCTTTTAATTGACCAATTTTCTTCATTTCTAATGCCTAAACCTTTGTAGCTAAAGATGCAAATTTTGCTTGTAGGTCATTATCTTCCTTGAGATGAAATATGCCCCCACTAGATACAGGGGATTGAGTCTTACCTGAAGCCTCATTGGTACCAGCGATGTCCCAATTTTGTGCACTTTTTGCTAGCATGTCCAGGTAATTCATTGCCTCGTCAAGATCTTTCTCCTCAAATGTTCCATTGCACATCATTTCTTCCATTTATCTTTCCCTAGGTGTCAAACCTTCATAAAAATGTGAGACTAATCTCCAAGTTTCAAAACCATGGTGTAGGCATGTGTTAAGTAAATCTTTGTATCTATCCCAACACTGGTAAAAAGGTTCTCCTGGTTTTTGTGTAAAAGTGGTGATTTCCCTTTTGAAAGAATTTGTTCTGTGGGCAGGAAAATTTTTTTTCAAAAATTGTTGTCGCAATTCATCCCATGCATTAATGGAGCCTGACCTAAGATTCTATAGCCAAATTTTAGCTTTATCTTTTAAAGAAAAAGGAAAAAAGCTTAAGCCTGATGGTGTTCATACTACAATTTAGGTTATTATATGTGTGACAGACTTCCTCACATTCCCTCAAATGCAAGTATGGGTTTTCAAAATCAAAGCAATGAAAAGTTGGTAAAAGTTGAATAATACCTGGCTTGAAATTGAAGTTACATGCATCAGCAGGAAAAATTAGACATGATGATGTGCTATTTCTTATGGCGTTCATGTGTTCTCTAAGTGTCCTAGGCCGATCTTGGTCATTTTGTAGAGAATGGTTATATTTTTGTTCATTAATGTGTTCAGCCATGTTTGATGAATATGAAGATTCTCTTATCAATCTACCACTCGATGTACCTGACCAAGCTTTCATGCATTAACAAAATAATAACAAGAAAAGAAATATTAATAACAAGTTAGGTAGAAGGCTCAGCCTTCTATTCAACAAAAAAAAATAAAGAAAAATAAGATTAACAGAAATTAAGAGGAAAGAGGCTCAGCCTTCCAAATAAAGAAAAATAAAAAGTAGGCAACTTAGCCATTCTTTCAACAATAATAAACAGAAAAATAAATAGATAATGTAGGAGGATCAGCCTTCCAAATAATGAAAAAGAAATGAAACAAAATAAAAAGGAATAAAAAGAAAAAAATTGAACTTGTACTATAATTTTACTTCCCCGGCAACGGTGCCAAAAACTTGCTATACTCTAGTAGTTGTAACCCAAGTGTAGGTTATCGAAAGTAATAAAATCTCGGGAGTTTGAGTGTCGAACCACAGAGAAGTGAATTAAGAAATATAAATTACAGATTTTTAACAAAGAAAGTTTTGATGCAAGGTGTGAACAAGTGTTGATTAAAAATTCAAATTCAAAGAAAATAGCTAAGGTTAGGGGATTCACTTTTAGTATATCGGTTATGGTTAGTTTTAGCCTATCTTGCCACTCAATTGGGATTCACACGTAAAGGAGGTCTCAATCAGGGAATTTATTAGTATTAACTTTCAATGATCTTAAAACGCAAATGCTTGCTAATGGGTTCAAGTATTCATCATGTCAACCTTTGTCTACAATAACTTAAAGTTAAATAAATTAAGAAAGAAAATACCATTAACATTGTGATCCACTCAAATCGATCATAACTTTTATACCAAAAGCTTCACCCTTTCACCTTACCAAAAGAAAGATTAGTTAGCAATGATAAATGTAAACAACATGTAGAAAGATGAAATGAACATGGATTTAAAGATTAAAAGAAGAGCAAGAAGAAGAACGAGAAAACACTTAAACAGAGCTTCGGTATTGAAAATTAGAACAAAATTAAATAGGAAAAGCTAAAGATGATACAAGAACATAAAGGGCCTAAGAAATGGCATTCATTCAGCCTCCCCCCAAGGTGCCTATTTACAGAGTTTTGGGGGTGGGAGAAATGGTAAAATAGAATAGTGAAATATAGGTAAATACAAATCAACAATGGCGGGCTGTAACTTATTTTAATTTTTCAACGACTTGTAGATCTATTCGTTAGCTTCGAATCAAAAGCTTTCTCATTCAAATCGGATATCTGTAGCTCAAGTTATGATTTTTCTACCGAAACTGCTCTTCAGCACATGAAAGAACGAAAGGTCTCATCTATAATCAGATTTCAGCAATAAAAATGATCAAACTAGTTCACAAAATGAAGCAAAGTTAAAGATCTATGTGTTGAATTTCATATGAATTTGCATTCACTCAGTTTCCACATCTACAGCTCTAGATATGATTTTTCTCGTGAAATGTCACCAAGTGATAATTTTATCTACGTAAAAAAAATAATTATTTAATATTAATGAATAGTGAACACGTGTTTGAATAGTAAAATACGTGTATGAACAGTGAAACACACATATGAATAGTGACTATGTGAATGGTTAAAACCCGTGAATAGTAACCCGATGGAAAAAATGATCAGAATAAAAAAATTAATCATACTCAAACTGTATAATAATGATTTAAACTCTTAATAGTAGTACACTTCTGAGTATTCATCACACCCCCCAACCAGGTTCTTCCTACTTCTTAACAAGTAACGCGATGTACTAAATGAATACTTAGGTTTCATCAATTATTTTCTACTATCAATCCCTATATAATAGATCATAAATTATTGAAGTGATGAGCATAAGAATTAATGTTCAAAAAAAAGGCCCAAATTTCATAATGATTTATGCACTTCTCTACTACTCAAACAAGGGAAAAGTGTAAAAGATTATGAGTTATTGAGTGCAGTAAGTGTGTGACTGGCTATCAGGAGTGTCTAAAAGATTTTAGAAAATCATACCAACATTTGCGGCTTATTAGAACAAATCTAATTCAAAATCATCACTTTGGTGATCTTTCACACTGTTACACTATAAAAGGTTCTCTTTTGCAATTCATCCCATGAATTAATTGAGCCTGACTTAAGATTCTGTAGTCAAGTTTTAGCTTTATCTTTTCAAGAAAAAGGAAAAAAGCTTAAGCCTGATGGTGTTCATGCTACAGTTTAGGTTATTATATGTGTGACAGACTTCCCCACATTCCCTCAAATGCAAGTATTTTTCAAAATCAAAGCAATGAAAAGTTGGTAAAAGTTGAATAATACCTGGCTTGAAATTGAAGTTACATGCATTAGCAGGAAAAATTAGACATGATGATGTGCTATTTCTTATGGGGGTCCATGTGTTCTCTAAGTGTCCTAGGCTGATCTTGGTCATTATGTAAAGAATGGTTATATTTTTGTTCATTAATGTGTTCAGCCATGTTTGATGAAGATGAAGATTCTCTTATCAATCTACCACTCGATGTACCTGACCAAGCTTTCATGCATTAACAAAATAATAATAAGAAAAGAAAATATTAATAACAAGTTAGGTAGGAGGCTCAGCCTTCCATTCAACAAAAAAAATAAAGAAAAAAAAGATTAACAGAAATTAAGAGGTAGGATGCTCAACCTTCCAGATAAAGAAAAATAAAAAGTAGTAGCTTAGCCATCCATTCAACAATAATAAACAGAAAAATAAACAGATGATGTAGGAGGCTCGGCCTTCTAGATAATGAAAAAAAAATGAAACAAAATAAAAAGGAACAAAAAGAAAAAACAATGAACTTGTACTCTAATTTTACTTCCCCGGCAACGACGCCAAAAACTTGCTACACTCTAACAGTTGTAACCCAAGTGTAGGTTATCACAAGTAATAAATTCTCGGGAGTCCGAGTGTCGAACCACAGGGAAGTGAATTAAGAAATACAAATTACAGATTTTTAATAAAGAAAGTTTGGATGCAAGGTGTGAACAAGTGTTGCTTAAAAATTCAAATTCAAAGAAAATAGCTAAGGTTAGGGGATTCACTTTTAGTATATCGATTATGGTTAATTTTAGCCCATCTTGCCACTCAATTGGGATCCACACATAAAGAAGGTTCCAATCGGGGAATTTAGTTAGTATTAACTTTCATTGATCTTAAAACGCCAATGCTTGCTAATGGGTTCAAGAATTCATCATGTCAACCTTTGTCTACAATAACTCAATATTCCACTATAGCCGGCTGAGCCATATTCTACAGAGGGAATTAAGTAGCTTTTGTGTCAATGGTTGACTATGATGAATCAATACTCCCACTTAACAATGAGGGAAGTTAAATAAATTAAGAAAGAAAATAACGTTAACATTGTGTTCCATTCAAATTGATCATATCCTTTAAACCAAAAGCTTCACCCTTTCACCTTACCAAAAGAAAGATTAGTTAGCCATGATAAAAGTAAACAACATGTAGAAAGATGAGATGAACATGGATTTAAAGATCAAAAGAAGAACAAGAAGAATAACGAGAAAACCCTTGAACAGAGCTTTGGTATTGAAAACTAGAACAAAACTAACGAACAGAAGGTAAAGATGATACAATAACATAAAGGAGGCCTAAGAATTGGCATTCATTCACCTTCCCCCAAAGGTGCCTATTTATAGAGTTTTAGGCGTGGGTGAAATGGTAAAATAGAATAGTGAAATATAGGTAAGTACAAATCAACAATAGCAGGCTGCTACTTCTTTTAATTTTTCAATTATTTAATATTAATGAATAGTGAACATGTGTATGAACAGTAAATTACGTGTATAAACAGTGAAATACACATATGAATAGTAACTTAGTGAATAGTAGAAACCCGTGAATAGTAACCCGATGGAAAAAATGCTTAGAATAAAGAAATTAGTCATACTCAAATTGTATAATGATGATTTACACTCTTAATAGCAATACACTTATGAATATTCATCACACCCCCTAACCAGGTTTTTACTAGTCCCTAGCAAGTAATACGATGTACTAAATGAATACTCAGGTTTTATCAATTATTTTTTACTATCAATCCCTATATAATAGATCATAAATTATTGACATAATGAGCATCAGAATTAATGTTCTAAAAAAATGGCCCAAATTTCATAACAATTTATGCACTTCTCTACCACTCAAACAAGGGAAAAGTGTAAAAGATTATGAGTTATTGAGTGTAGTAAGTGTGTTACTGACTATCAACCGTGTCTAAAAGATTTCAGTAAATCAAGCTAACATTTGCGGCCTATCAGAACAAATCTAATTCAAAATCATCACTTTGGCAATCTTTCACACTGTTACACTATAAAAGGTTCTCTTTTGCAATTCATCCCATGAATTAATGGAGCCTGACCTAAGATTCTGTAGCCAAGTTTTAGCTTTATCTTTTAAAGAAAAAGAAAAAAAACTTAAGCTTGATGGTGTTCATACTACAGTTTAGGTTATTATATGTGTGATAGACTTCCTCACATTCCCTCAAATGCAAGTATGGGTTTTCAAAATCAAAGCAATGAAAAGTTGGTAAAAGTTGAATAATACCTGGCTTGAAATTGAAGTTACATGCATCAGCAGGAAAAATTAGACATGATGATGTGCTATTTCTTATGGGGTTCATGTGTTCTCTAAGTGTCCTAGGCTGATCTTGGTCATTATGTAGAAAATGGTTATATTTTGGTTCATTAATGTGTTCAGCCATGTTTGATGAAATTGAAGATTCTCTTATCAGTCTACCATTCGATGTACCTGACCAAGCTTTCATACATTAACAAAATAATAACAAGAAAAACAAACATCAATAACAAGTTAGATAGGAGGCTCAGCCTTCCATTCAACAAAAAAAAAATAAAGAAAAAAAAGATTAACAGAAATTAAGAGGTAGGATGCTCAGTCTTCCAGATAAAGAAAAATAAAAGGTAGGCAGCTTAGCCGTCCTTTCAACAATAATAAACAGAAAAATAAACAGATGATGTAGGAGGCTCGGCCTTCTAGATAATGAAAAAAAAAAAGTGAAACAAAATAAAATGGAATGAAAAGAAAAAAAATGAACTTGTACTCTAATTTTACTTCCCCGGCAACGGCGCCAAAAACTTGCTACAGTCTAGCAGTTGAAACCCAAGTATAGGTTATCGTAAGTAATAAAATCTCAGGAGTCCGAGTGTCGAACCACAGGGAAGTGAATTAAGAAATACAAATTACAGATTTTTAATAAAGAAAGTTTTGATGCAAGGTGTGAACAAGTGTTGCTTAAACATTCAAATTCAAAGAAAATAGCTAAGGTTAGGGGATCCACTTTTAGTATATCGGTTATGGTTAATTTTAGCCCATCTTGCCACTCAATTGGGATCCACACATAAAGAAGGTTCCAATCGGGGAATTTAGTTAGTATTAACTTTCATTGATCTTAAAACGCCAATGCTTGCTAATGGGTTCAAGTATTCATCATGTCAACCTTTGTCTACAATAACTCAATATTCCACTATAGTCGGCTGAGCCATATTCTATAGAGGAAATCAAGTAGCTTTTGTGCCAATGATTGACGATGATGAATCAAAACTCCCATTTAACAAGGAGGGAAGTTAAATATATTAGTAAAGAAAATACCGTTAACATTATGATTCATTTAAATCGATCATAACCTTTATACCAAAAGCTTCACCCTTTCACCTTACCAAAAGGAAGATTAGTTAGCCATGATAAAAGTAAACAACATGTAAAAAGATGCCACTTAAAAGGAGGGAAGTTAAATAGATTAAGAAAGAAAATACCGTTAACATTATGATCCATTCAATTCGATCGTAACCTTTATACCAAAAGCTTCACCCTTTCACCTTACCAAAAGAAAGATCAGTTAGCCATGATAAAAATAAACAACATGTAGAAAGATGAAATGAACATGGATTTAAAGATCAAAAGAAGAACAAGAAGAATAACGAAAAAACCCTTGAACAGAACTTCGGTATTGAAAACTAGAACAAAACTAACGAAGAGAAGCTAAAGATGATACAAAAACATAAAGGAGGCCTAAGAAATGGCATTCATTCACCCTCCCCCTAAGGTGCCTATTTATAGAGTTTTGGGGGTGGGTGAAATGGTAAACTAGAATAGTGAAATGTAGGTAAATACAAATCAACAATGGCATACTGCAACTTCTTTTAATTTTTGGACCACCGTACACATTGAATCAGCTTTTTCTAAAAGCATGAAATTTGTAGATCTCTTTTTTAACTTCGAGTTGATGGTTTGCTCAATCAAATTGGACATCTGTTCCTCAAGTCACAATTTTTCTATTGAAACTGCTCTTCAATACACGAAAGAATGAATGGCTCCATCTATAATTAGATATCTATGTGTTGGCTTCAGATGAATTTGGAATCACTTAGTTTCGACATCTACAGCTCCAGACATGATTTTTCTCATGAAGGGTCACCAAGTGATGATTTTACCTATGTAAAAAAATAATTATTTAATAATATTAATGAATAGTGAAAATGTGTATGAACAGTAAAATACGCATATGAACAGTGCAATATGTGTATGAATAGTAGCTGGGTGAATAGTGAATCAATGAATAGTAACTTAGTGAATAATAAAAAATGTATGAATAGTAACTCGATGGAAAAAATGCTCAGAATAGAGAAATTAACCATACTCAAAGTGTGTAATGATGATTTAAACTCTTAATAGCGATACACTTATGAGTATTCATCATTCACCCTTAATTTTAGGGCTACGTCCATGGGATAAACTTCGAAATTTTCTTTTATTATAAAAATAGTATGCTTACAGAGAGAGAATCTTTTCTAGACAAAAATTCTAGAGATATGAGATAAACCCAAAATAGTAGCACTCAAGTATTTCCTAAACACCCTAAAAAATTATCTCACTATTTTGTCACTCCCCAAAATTAAATCTCTCTCTCTCAAATTTTCTTTGGCTCTTTTACAAAATGAGCAAGCTTCCAGGATAGCTCAAATGAGGAGACGGGGATGGGTTTTCATAGGCGAGACACCGCATTGCTCCTACCCCATTTTTCAAAATCTGGCACCGAATCCAACTAATTTTGCTGCAATTTGTTGGAGTTGCTCCACCACCAGCCGCAATTCTTAATTTCGAGGGAAAAGAAGACAGAAGAAGTGGAAAAAAAACAAGAGAGAGAAAATAATAAAAAAATTGAAGAGCCCCACATGGGTTAGGGAAGTCAACAGCTAAATGGCATAAAGAAACTTAATAAATATAGATATAGGCAATTATTAAAAGGAAAATGGTAAAAATAGTGTAAAGAGAAACTTTAATTAAATTATGGTATGTATACTGTATCCAATTGAACTGATGGCAGACTAAACCAATTTAAAGTGGTGGAGTTTGAGTATGAAATATCAAATTTAGCTCCTTAAAAAATTTGGGACAAAGGTTAATGTAAATTGTTCAAATAGTTAAGGATAAATAGAGTTACATAAAATGTGGATACACTAAATACCTGTATAAATTGAGGTAGCTTGGGCACTTCATTCCCTTGATGATTTAAGTTTGAACTTGAAGTATCAGTACCTTGTTTTTACGCTCATAAAAAAAATATCAGGTTTTATAGCCTACTTTTTAAATGTAACTACGAATAGCAACAATATGGCAAAAGTTAATCATTACAACCACTTACCATCCCTTTTGCTGCATTCTTCTTTCTAATTATTTTGACTTTCCTAGAAAGTCCATTCTGCAAGTAATTAAGATACATTATAAAAAAAATAAAAAAAATGATTCTCATTTAACTGAATATGCAAGAACATAATAGAAAGTTATATAAGGTTGTTGAGCTTTCAACCAATACCTTATCATTTGATTCATTGTTCTTTTTTCTAGTAGCTTTTTCTAAAGCACTTTTCTTTGACCAGATCTAGATTTGTTAAGCTTCTCTTTGTGCTTGATTCCCTTAACGCTACCATGAATACCTGAATTTACACTTTGATCACAATTATCCTCAGTAACACAGATGTTCGTAGTAGAATATTCTTCAACAAGTAAATTCTTCATCTTAGCTTCCACTTCTTTGAGAGTCTTTTCTTGACCAAGAATAGCAAGGTTGAACAAGTCTTCACTTAGAGCAGCTTGAGCAGCCAAATGAGCATATAACTTCAATAGAACTTTATATTGTGAACCCACATCCATTTTAGGATTAATGTTTTTTAAGGGGATAGATGCAAGAACTGTGCCTGTCTTAACATCTTTGGCCCATCTTTTTAGTATATACTGATCAAGAATATGGTTAATATTATGTAGGACCAGGACCTTTAGAGCATGGGAAAATAAAATCCCAACAAACTCAAACTTCTTGCAACTACATGTAATTGTTGAATTTGATGATTCAAATGAAACTACATGCTGATGTGGTTTATTAAAAGGAACAACTCTATATCTTGTGATGTCTTCATTCCTTTCCATATCATGCAACTTACAATCCCAAGTGAGATATAATTCTCATGCAAACAATTTGAAGACATCAGGAGTATACAGATTAGTTGCCTGCTCTAGTATCTTTGCCTAAAATGGAAAACATGGTTTGCTATTCAAAGCTTTAAAATCAGCTTTCAATTCCTTGTATCGAATGCCATCCAACAACCTTTGAAAGTGACAAAAAAAAATGTAACAGATCATAGTTATAACCAAGATATTGTTTAATCTGGTTATTCATACTCTTACTTTTTTGGCTTGTAGACATATCCGCACAAAAAGTTTGTTGACCATATACTAAAGCCCATTTTTCTTTCAATTAAAACTATTTTTGCAACGATTCATTATCTTGAAGATTATATTTTTCAAGAATCATATGCCATGCATTCAAGAAGTCTTCCTCTTCATCATGACCATAAATGTAGGAACTAAAATCTTTAGCAAAAGTGCCATATTTATCAAACACATGACTAAGATGCTTAGTTGCATTCTAATACATATGCCATACACAAAGTCAATGATAAGTTTCTGGCCACTGTGAACGAAGAGCTTTAGCTATTACTGCGTCCTGGTCAGTCAAAAATTATCTTTGGTTTTTTTCTAGACATGACTTTCATAAATGAATCAAATAACCACATGAACAACTTAGTTGTCTCATCATACAATAAAGCAGCACAAAAAATGATAGAATGTTTATGATGGTTTACATCAACAAACAAAGTAAAAGGTCTTCCTTCTTTATTCTTTCGATATGTTGTGTCAAAACAAACAACATCACCAAATGAATCATAGTCTAATTTTGTTCGACTATCTGCCCAAAAGATGTTAGTTATGAGATCATCAACTTCCACTTGTAGAGCATAAGAAAAATTAGGGTCTTCAAATTGTATTTGTTGTAGATACTCTAAAACACCTCCAGTATTTCCTATTCTCATCTATTCAGTTTTTTGGACCTTAGATTATTCTTATAATCTCTAGGAATAAAACCAAGATTGTTAACTCCACCAACCCTTCTTGCCATATATTCAATGCCTAACCTTGGTGCTATTCTAAATTGATCAAGTACTTCTAACTCAGCAGCGTGAGTAGGTTCAATATTTCTTTGAGATCTAAAAAATATGATTTTTTTCAGGGTAGCTAGCCAATGTGTATGTTCCTCAATGAATTCAGTAACACAAAATTTTGGGCTGAACCTTCTATTAATTTTCAACATCGCTTTGCACTCAAATCTTGTCTCTGCTTGATGATGTTTGACCATTTCATCTATTTTATCAACTTCTCGCTTTCCTTCATTAGAACAACAAAAAATTTGATCCAACAGCCTACCTTGATTATCCTTGTGAGACTTCTTTTTTTGAATACTAAATCCAACTTCTGTAGCATACTTATTATAAAGCCATAAGCATCTTCTTCACATTCAAACTCCATTCCGATTCTATGCATAATTTGTTTGAGCTATTTGAGTGGAATGAACTTACAAACTTATTAGACTCAGGATCAATCGAACTCGGTTGTTGTTTTGATTGATGTTGTCTTCCTCAACATAACCATGTTTCTCAGATATGTCATCATGTGTTAAAAACAATTTTCGGAATGAATTATTTTTGCCTTCAGCAGTTACTTGTCAGTTGTCCATCTTACCTTCACAACAATAAACTAATATTAGCAAACAAAACCACACTAAGTTGTGAAACCAAATTAAATATGTAGTACAAAATATTAGCAATAGAAAACAATAATGATAAAACTAATGACTTCTTAAAACCATTATTTATTTATACAATTACGCATATTTATGAGTTTAATTATATTGGAATTGAGCTAATGGAACTCATGGAACCAAATTCTCGTTCACTAGTAATTATACCATTTATATAAGTAATCGTTTACTTCTACGGTATTTTAAAAAAATATTTACTGATGTTTTCTTTAAGTGTGAAGACTAGAAACATAAATCTCACAAGCTACATAACATCAACTTCATAATTGCTCTTTTTGGGAAAGCAATTGCCTGGTGGAAAATACCAAGATACTAACGAACAAACCATCTAAAAGTAAGAATCCAGGAAGAAACCAAAGCCCAAGGAGAAGAAAAAAAAAGGTAAGTAAGAAAAAAAAGTCAAACAAGATGAGGCTTACGAAAAGTAGTGTGTCTGGAGAAGGAAGAAGAGGGCCCAACTCCTATTGGTATTCTTAAAGCTCAGAAGAAAAGGCTGCACCGCCGATCGGCTATTATTCCTTCAATCTTCAGATTATTTAGGTTTTTTTGTTCTGATTGATTTTAGGTGTTTGTATTTCATAAAATGTATTTCGTTAAATAACACTAATAGTGAAATAAATGTGTAGTGAATAAAATTTACTGTAATTGAGAAGACACATGGCATTTTTAGATTGGTGGTACACTTTTTGGGACAAGGTAAAGGATACAGGAGAATCGCGTTCCTGCATGATAATATATCAGCAGCTTCGACATAACCCTGGGTGGGTTAAGCCCAGTGCGAGCACTGCCCACCTTTGCGCGCTACTATGGTTGCTTAGTCGAGTTGTAGTGTAGCTTTTAGTGATATTACAGTAACGTAGAGCACTAATTGCTCCCACATCATCATACAAAAAGGTTTATCAACAAGTCGGGCACAGTTTCTTGCCGTTATAAATAAATTGAATTTTTTTTCTTAATAAAGTTTTTTTTTTAATTTCAAAGACAAGCGCAAATCATACTCTTAATGCGTACAGCTTATTTGACGTGTGCCTAACTCGATTGTTGAATATTCGAAACTCAATTAGCTACTAGATACGAAAGAGCCTTAGGTTCAAAACAAAAGGCATTGTCCAAACACATACTTCACATATCTAATGAAAGAGCCTTAGGCTCCCAACGAAACATAACTTATGCATTTGGGGCATTCAATTGGGTGATGATTCATAAGTAAGTTATGTGGCCTTGAAACAGACCTGGTGGATCATGTTATTATGCATTTTCAACTGACAGCTTCGATTTGGCAAGCTATATTATAATGGTGTCAGTAAATTATGATATAGCGAGAAAATTGATCAAGCAACACGCTTAATTAATAAGAAAAATGAGAATTACTTGTACAAATAGCAAGAAGCTTTAAAAATACTTCATTAATATTATTAATATGCTATCTAATAATAACATAGGAAAGCTGTTTATAGACTTACAAAAAAACTCTAATCCAAAATAAATAAAAAAATGAAAATAACAAAAAAAGAAAATTGATAAAAGCTTTGGAAGCTCAGATACCTCTCAAAATGATAGATTTTTTACCTGAAGACAATAGGCACGGAGGTTAAAGCCTCGATGACACTTGTAGAGTGTGAAATTTGCTTTAAAATGACATTATAATAAGTATTCTGACAACTGTAGCAAAAGTTATCATCTCCAAAAATTGGAGTTCGCACAAAGCCTATTTTCGGGATTTATTCTTTGGTCTCGTTCGATCAGCGCAGTACAAGAATTCATCCACTAGATGCTCCATGTCAGATTAGTGTTGAAAATCGATTTGCACTGTCTTAACTGCTACAAGAAAGGCGGCATGGAATTCAAAACAAGGAGCACTTGGTTAAGTAGAGGGCAATGGTGCCAATGGCTGCTTGGTGTATTTGGAAGGGAAGAAATAAGCTAATTTTTTTAAGAAAAGAATTCAAGTTGGTAGATATCATTTTTCAGGTACAGAGTCAGTCATTCTTGTGGATTTTGAGTCGAGTTTCAAAGTTTAAACTTTCTTGGTCTGGTTGGTGTTTAAATCCCTTGTTGGCGTTGAAAGGGTGATGAAAAAAGGACCTGGTAGCCTAGATTTGAAGCATGGCGTTTTGTTAGTTATGAAAGGCATTTTTTGTAAGATTAAGTTACTATTGGGTTTTGCATTGCATGCAGCAGCACCCTCATTCTCTCCCGAGCGGTGTTACATTTCCGACATCGTGCATGGCCACGTGTGAGCATCAGAGTTTAATTTTTTCATCCGCAAGGGGGAAACTCCAGAGAAAGACCCCAACAATAATTTCATTACCCAGGAACACGGGTGGGTTTAGGTAGAGAATCAATTGGGTTTCGTGGAAAAAAAGTGGTTTTGAGTGAAGAGGCTGGGGGTCTAAATTTAGAAAGTCTGTTAGGCAAAAATTTGAGCCTATTGGCAAAATGGTTGTAGAGGTTTCGTTTGGAGGATAGGCCCTTATGGAAAAGATTGGAGATTCAGCGTGGGAAGACATAATTAGAATTAAGGAGGATTTAGCCTATTCAGGAATAGATCTCTGGGGCTTACTTAATTGGGTGGTGGAAATGGTGATAAAATTCATTTTTGGGAAGATATTTGGCTAGAAGAGAAAACCTTCAAAGTGTCTTTCTTGAGGGTGTACAATCTGTGTTAAAACAAGGGTTGTTTGTTAGGCAGTATGGGGAGTTGGGTTGATGGTGTCTGGAGATGGGCGCAGGGAACCATAGAATTTGATTCTTTGTTGCAGGTTCTTGATGGCACTCACTTGCAAGAGAACGTTCCTGACACTATTCACCGGAGACTCAGTTGTGATGGCTCTTTCACATTCAAATCTCTTGCCAGCCTGATAGATAAAAATCAGTTTTCAGATGAAGTTAGAGATGCAAGCTTCAGGAAGAACAAGACTGTCCCGCTGAAAGTAAATTTGTTCGGATGGAGATGCCAACAAAATTTAACCTCTAGAAGCGTGGAGTGCTTCAACAGAGTTTGAGCTGTGGGTTTCATATGCCATATTCTGATTGGGTTTTCAATCCCCTCCTTGCTGTGGAAAACTGTGTATCTTAGGGTGTGCTCGGCTCAGCTGCAAACGCCTTCAGCTTTTTCCTTGTTTTGAGCTGACATTGCTATAGCACTTTTGTTCCTTTTCGTCCATCTAGCCCTTGGTTGGATGGGCTTCTTCAATAAATTCTTCCTCTTTCACTGTTAAAAAAAAAAGTTAAAATTGGGTTTTTTGGTTGTTTAGAATTTGCTCCATCATCTTTTCTCTAAGATGAGGTTTGTTTCTATTTTCTTTTATTTTCTTCTAATAAATTCTTACATCGCCAGTTAAAAAAAATAAATAAAATGGTGCTATCCTATATTTTTCTGTAAGTTGGAAAGGGACTTAGCCAATGTATGTAATTTTGTTATTAGATAGTTAGGTGCAAAAAGGGGAGCATGTTTCACAGCAGGGGCTTTGGACTGTTCTCTTCTTATCGGATTGTCTAGCCTTTTGCTAGTCTTGGCTTGCAGATCATAATTTATAATCTTAGATTTTGTATTGATAAAGTTTTCTTCTTGTTGCCATTAAAAAACAATCTAACCAATATTTAATGAACTTATCTAAACAATATGAATGACAAGGAGTTTGTGCATTCATCAAAATGTCCAACTTGTTTATTTTTCAGTTTATCAAAGATTTTATATTATTTATTGGGGGCAATTCGTTTGGCAAACACACAACCCCAACACATTAAATCATTCTTGCTGGGGTCCAGAATAAAATTTGGTCATCAAGTACTTGAGTTTAGACACAAATTTCTCTGTATTTACGGTTCTCCCTTTTCAAAAGTAGGAGTGATCAGTATTCGGTGCAAATTGAAAAATTGAATTAATTTAAAATTTTGGTTTGGTTGATTTGGTAATTTGGTTCGGTTTTTGTTGAAACCGGGTAACAAAAAATTCTGTTTCTGTTCGATTTCAATTTTGGATTTTGTTTAATTTGGTAACTAAATTAACTGAAATTTTTTATATTTGATTTTTTTAATTGTTTTTCATGAACAATAAAGCTACAAACTAACTCAAATTAACTTGGATTCTTGTTTTCTTTCTTTCCATGAATAATAAATAAATCTTCTATATTAAATGGAATTTGAAAAAAAAAACAATATCTCTCTCTCATTTCCCCTCTTATAGAATTTCACTTCTATTTTTTTCGGTTAATTCGGTCTAGATCAAACCAAACCAAATTATTTTGGTTCAGCTTAAGTTCAGTTTTATAGGCTAATTCGGTTTATTTGGTTTCTTTTCATCCAAAACCAAAAATTGAGTAAACTGACTAATTTGGTTCAGTTTAAACCAAAAAAATAGAATAATCACCCCTAGTCAAACGCACATGCATTTTCTCCAGCAATTAGTAGTCATATAAAACAAGCTGCCTCAGTGAATCTTTCTATGTGCCCAACTCCTTCTCATCTCGCTACCCCCGGAAGCCACTTATCGGCTAAAAATATGAGAATTACTAAGCATGAACGTCTTAAAAAAAAAAACTACTAAATATGGAAGTCTTCTCCCAAATATGAGACTTACTAAATATAGAAGTCCCAAAAAATGAAAGTTACTAATTACAAAAGTCACCATCCCAAAATATAAGACATATTGAATATGAAAGTCTAAAAAAATGTAAGTTATTAAAAATGAAAGTCTCCACATTTAGGTCTTACTAAATATGGAAGATAATGAAAGAGGAAAGTTAAGGTTTAGTGTAAGGGTTAAAATCGTGTATTGTTGGGTTTAGTCATCGGGTCATCTCAGGTTTGGGTCAGGTCAGTCTTGGGTTTGGTTAATTTTGAGTTCAGGTCAATTCAGGCTTAGGTCATTTTTCTATTGAAGCATCACCAATCTGTCAAAATCCCAAAAAAACACAACCAAATTAAAACTTGTAACATTGCAATTAAATCCACTTTCAATCAATTAAATCCAGATATGCGCTAAGCTACAAAACATACTCAAAATATATCTTTAAGGTTCAAAACATATTAAAACATGCTAGATATGAAAGAAATAAATATAATAACTATAAGCTTATCAAAATTTCCAAACACGTTAAGCCATTGGAAATTTTAGAATTTCAATTTCCAATGTGAAGGCCGTCAGAAAAGGGTGCTATTGAACCAATAATTTTACAATTTTAAAAAGTAAAGTAGTATTTTGAAAATATTTTGTTATAAATAACAACAGCAACAACAACAACAATAATAATAATAATAATAAAATACATTTTTATAATGAATATGAACATGTATATGAACATATTTATACATATAAATATATCATAATATATATATTTATTTGTATAAATATATATCATAATATATATTATAATATATCATTTGTATCATATTCCAATGTATCTTTTATATTAGAATATATCGTATAGTATATTATATATTTATCCTAATATATACAGGTGCCTATTGGGCCAACCAAACCTAAACCTAACATAACTTAACCTTAACTATATAAACCCAGACTATTTATATCAAAACCATAATTTTTAATGTATGAGAAATATAAAAAAATAATTTATAAGGATTTAATAATATATGATATAGTATAGATAGATATATATATATATATATAGAGATATAGAGATAGAGATATATATAGATAGATAGATAGAGATAGATATATAGATATATATATATATATATCCTATATATATATATATATATATATATATATATCCCTATATATATATATATATATATATATATATATATATATTTGTAACCCAACCTATTCAAAAATGCCCATTGGGCCAACCTAACACAAACTATACCTAACCCTAACCTTTCACTGCCTCATATATATCTTTCATCTCTCATCCCTATGACAGCTCTCCTAGTTAATGGCGGATCTTAATCAAGTAAGTAAGTATTTATTTTATTTTTTTTTACTTCAATGTTTTTAATTGAGTACCTCAACTTAGCACCTCGTTAAGCAAAAAAGACAAGCTTAGCTAAGTAAGTTAGTTCCTAAGTGTGGTTTGGCACCTAAAAGTCAAAAAGGGGCAAAATGGTAATTTTGACCCAAGTGAATAGCATGACTATAATTTTGATGAAATTAGGGTCATGTAAAAAATTTGGCCTAGTTAAGTCAAGATCATTAGTTATTCTAGCTATTAGAACTATCTTTGAAGGAAAAGAGTAAAAGGTTTCACTAAATGTTTAATTGAGCGATTTATGTCTTAAGTGACTTAAGTGTCCAAGAGGCCAAGTGTAAGAGGCTCTTGGGCATCCTTTAGGACAAAGGAAAGATGGTTTTGGGTGAGTGGTGACCAAAGTAAAACAAATGAGAACTTGAGGGTCAAGGAGCAAGAAAACAAGAAGTATGCCTTAGTGGGGGAGTTAGGATATTTTTGGGTAAGTTGACTTCCTTTACCATTTGCTTTCTTTCCTAAAATTCGTAGCTTCCTCTCCCCACCAGAATTTCTACTCCAAAGCTCCCCAATTCTACAAATTCCCATTGAATTCGAAGGCCCCAAGGTGATTACAAGAAGCCTCAAGCTCCATTTTGGTGTTCTTGCTTCAATCTAGCTCTTTGATGCTTTGTTTTGGACTTGAAACCTTAGGTAAGCTTCTTGGTTTTATTTGGGCTGGTTCTAAGTTGTTCGCATAGCTAGAAAGGTTCTTGATTTGAGGTTCTTGGCGCCATATCACGTTGGTTTTAGGATTGGAACTCAAGAGAGCTTCGTTGAGCTAAAGTGAGCATGTGCTTTGATTCTTGCTTTGTGGCTGAGTTTGAGGTAAGGGTTCAAGTCATCTAGCTTAAATAATGCATAGAAAGGTATTGTTATGTGTAGGAATGAACTAGAAACAAGACCCATGTGAATTGGACTTGGGATGATAAAATTTGAGCAAGTTTCGTGCAAGTTCGCACGCCGTCATGCAGTGCTGTAAATGCGTTGGCGACACGTCGCCGTTAGACATCAGAATTTCCTGAGCGTCAATGCCTTTGGCGATGCATCACCGACGGTCCCACCAAGGCATTAGTCCCTCAAGCTCGGGGCATCTTAAAAATATCTCAAACTCTCGATTATCATCCCTAGGCTACTTTAAGACGTCTCGTAGCCTTGGTTGGCTCTTAAATTCATTCCTAAGTTAAGAATTATGCATTATTTAAGATGTAGCTAAGTTCTATGCCTTTATAGTGTAGAGGCTAAGTGGTGCACAAGGACTAAGGAAAGGCTTGCACTTGGAGCTTTGATAGCTCAAAGGTGGGGCTCAAGTAAAGAATCTTAGTTAGGTTTTTGTCTCATGTATATAGTACCTTGTGTACTAAGATGTTGCCTCTATTAGGATACGTTGTGGTGTAAAACCATTGAGTTACTTTTGGGTGCATGTTAATGATGTTAAATGTGCACAGACTATCACTTGAAGCCAAAGTAACTAGCATTTCCCTGTCTTGGCACGATTTAAGCTTGTTTTAAATGAAATGCTCGAGCAATGTTTTTAATAAATAGTTTACTTATTCATTTGCATTGCTAGGACAAAAGCACGCATATCTTTTGCAGGGTAGGCTAAGAAACTAGTTGCACTTAAGTTGTTTTAAATTTTACTAATGAGTAATAGTTAGCCAATAGTAACTAAGTGGGATTCATACTAACTAAGGGCCTACAAGCCAATAAAATTTGGGGGTACTGGGACCCCGTTCGGCGACAATCCCCCTTACCACGGTCGCCAAGACTCTGTCCCCCTCACTTTTCTCATCCCCTCTGTCCCTCTCTCCTTTCTCATCTCTCAACCGAATCCCTCTCCTTCCTCATCCACTCGTCATTCATCATTCTTTGCCATTCATCCCTCTCCTATCTCATGTGTCGGTCATTCATCAATCTCTGCCGTTCATCCCCCAACCGAGTTACTGTCCAACATTCACCACCACTCAAATCATTCTCCTTCATCTGAGTCGCTCTTCGTAGTTTGAATTGCCTCCTCCATCTGAATCATTAACCTCCTTCTCTATCATTCTCCTCCCACTCTACCGTCTGAATCACCTTCTCACCCTTCACATCCTTGGCCTCACCTCCTTGCCGTTCACGTCCTTGGCCTCGCCGTTTGGTATCAGATCTCATGTTTGATTGTTAATCTGGTTAGGTCATGGTGTGATTTCTGGTGTTTGATTATAGATCCGTTCTGTTTATTTTGTTTAAATTTGGTTTTTTTTTTAAATATTATGAATTTTGTGATTTTTTAATTTTTTTTTTTAATCTTATGAATTTTGTGAGTTTTTTGAATCTTGTGAATTTCCTAATTTTTTGTGATTATTTTAAAATTAGGCATCATATGTATATTTTTAAAATCAATAGATAGAATTTTTGTGAATATAAAATATAAATTATGTTTTCAATAAACAGAAAATATAATTTTAGTAATATATAAAATATTTTATTAGGATTTTTTACTGAATTTTAGTTAATTTAATTTTTTTCAATATAAATTATTAAATACGTTTTTAGTAAATATAAAATATAAAATATGTAATTGTATAAATATATTTTTAGGTGTTATATATATATATATATATATATATATATATATATATATGTATAAATATATTTATTTATTTATTTATTTATTTATTTAAAACAAGTTTCCAACAGCTTGATCATTGGAAATTTCCATTGGCCTGAGCCGTTGGCATATTTCCAACAGCCAAGCTGTTGGTCATTGGAACATGGTTCAACCATTGGAAATACTTCTATGAGGATAGGTTGTTGGAAATTTTTAATGGCTCATATTCCAATGCAAATGCCATTGGAAATAACAATGGGCAATTCTTGTGCTGTTGCAAAAAAATTTTCTAATGCTTGATTTGCTAATGGCCCTATTGAATTTTCCAATGTAAGGTCGTTGGAAAATAACATTTTTTCAATAGTGTCCAAATTAAACCAAGCATAAAAATGGAAACGAAAACAATGTGTAAGAGAGGAGAAACAAAGCATATGGAAAAAAAAAAATTATGGATGACAATTTATAAGGCAGAGTCACTGAAGATAAAGCTGATTGGTCAGTCTTGTTTCCCGCGGATTGCTAACATATATATTTTAAGGAAGGCAACCAAATAAGGCCAACCGATTTCCCTTATACCAAGGTTTTAAATTCCGTACTAGATGTCATACCATTTTTTTGTGGTACAGCATAGGATCGGCACCATGTCATAGTGTCTTAAATGTACTAGTTATATGTTATATATGACATATGAACAAATAGAATACACAACTATTAAGAGTGTGCGGGTAAAGTGTATATGACATGTATATAGATTTATTAAGAACTTTTACACATAAATAATACTTCCCCCTGTCCATTTTCTTTACATTGTTTTTGTGGCGGAACAGGGCCCCAAGGCCCTAAATTGCTAACACTGGTAGGCTCTTTGGGAGCTATGATCCCACTTAGGTTACAGTTGGTTAGTTATTACTCGTGAAGTATCTTAAATTTTCACGTGCAACTAGTTACTTAGCCTACCTTGCATAAGAAATATGCATTCATTGTCTTGGCTATGCGATAACAATTAAATTGAAATATCATTGAAAACAATGTCGTGGCAGTTAACTAAACATAATTCAAGACAAGCCAAAACATAAAAACTTTAGTTGCTTTAACTACAAGTAGCAATTATGTGCATACATCTCAAACTTATATGCATCCAAAAGTAACCCTAGTGTTATATACACCAATGAACACTAGTAGAGGCGATCTATGTATGAAATTACCATACATATTAAAAGAAGCAACTTATATCTACTAAGATCCATCCTTAGCTCTTCACCCAAGCAAGCTAGCTTCAAGTGATGAGCCACACTTTCCTTGTACTGACTTAGCCTCAAACTGTAAGGAAAATATTTTGGTCAGTACTAGCTTATGCCAAAAGTAACTTAGAACTTGGAGTTTCCTACTTAGAGAATACCTTCAAGTCAATAAAACTTAGCCTTAACACCTGCCCCTTACTAACTGTTAAGCCTGACTAGTCCACTTAATACCTGCACAACACTTACAGGATGAGTACTCTAAAGCACTCAGTAAGGGATTTAGTACCTGTAGGGAAAAACAATGCAAGCATACAAATATATGCATATATATAAAATGCAAACAAAACAAGCAAGCAAACGTCATAATTAAAAAGAAGAAAAGAACAATAAATAATGCAAATGATGGATGGATGGATGGATGGATGGATGGATGGATGAAATATGCGCATGCACATGCACCTCGGGCTTCCTTACACCCGTAGGTGCTAGACTTGCCATGAGTTCTTACGGTTGGGGTACTTGGATACTGGTCTTCGTATCCTATGCTAGCACTTAACTAATCCCATGAAATCCTCTTACGGGCGCCTTAGAGTAAGTTGTCACTTACTCAAACCTTGCCCGCCTTAATGGGCTACTTAGAGTAAGTCACCTTTGACTCCTTCCTTACCTGTCTCTTCCCTTAACTTATTGTGCAAGGTAGCTGCCTTATATGGTTCAACTTACCAAGCTCTTCGAGCTTAGCTCAGGGCTCCTTAGTGGCTTACTTACCAATGTAAAGGCTCTCCTAGTATTTCCTCTACATTAAATGTTGAGGTAAGTAAATTCCAAATTATTTCCCTTAGATAAGTTTTTTTTAAGCAAGCTAGTTAAGGTTAAATTGAGTTCCAAAGAGTAATTGGCACCTAAGGGGCAAAAAGGGCAAAACGGTAATTTTGGCCCAAGTTAGTGGCATGACTATAATTTTCATAAAATTAGGTTCATGCAAGTGTTTTGAGCTGGTTGATTTAACACCATAAGTGGTTATAGCCATTAGAACCAAAAGGAAAAATTGAGGGTGAAAAATGCACTAAGTAAGAAATTAAGCTATTATGTCTTATAATGGCTTCGGTGACGCAAGGGCAGAGTATTTGGATAAGAAAAACCTTTCTTTGGGACCAAGGAGTGGTGCAATGGGGAGTGTTTAAGTGGCCTGAGTGATTCAAAATTAAGTTTAAGGGCCAAGGTGACAAGTGGAAGAAAGTTGGGCTAAGTTGGTTATAAATGAAGGAGATGACACTATTCATCATCTCCCCCATTTGCCATTTTCGTAGCTCTCTTTCCTCCCTTGCTTTCTACCCCCAAACCTCCCAACTCACTCAAGTTTCCATGGAAATTGAAGGTCCCGAAGCTATCCCAACAAGCCCTTAGCTCGTTTTTGATGGAATTGATGTATTTGAAGTTGTTCTTGCAAGTTTTTGGTTCAAACCCAAAGGTAAACGTATTTTATCCTTATGGGTTAGTTTTAAGCTTGTTAAATGGTTAGAAATTGTCTTAACTTTGTGCTCTTAGTGTCCAATTTGGTTAATTTCATGCTTGGAACTCAAAGGAAGTCATTGGAGCTCGGATGTGCTCATTGCTTGTTTCTTGCTTTCAAGATGATTTGAGGTAAGCGATTTAAGTTAATTAAGCCCAAATAATGCATAGAAATGTAGTATTATGAGTGGGATGAAGTAAAAACAAGACCCATGTGAATTGGCCATGGGATAAGAAAGTTTAAGCAAGTTTCGTGCAAGTTCGCACGCTGTCGCACAGTACTGTAAATGCATTGGCGACGTGTCGCCAGTGGCAACGCCATATTGGCAACACGTCGCCACCAGCGATGCGAACTGGAGACACATCACTAATAAACATCTGGATACTCGAGTGTCGATACCTTTGGCGACGCGTCGCCAACGGCGCTGCCAAGGCATTAGCCCCTCAAGCTCGGGGCATCCTAAGAGTGTCTCAAACCCTCGATTATCATCCCTAGTCTAATTTAAGATGTTCCATAGCCTTAAATGGGTCTAGGACTCATTCCTAAGTTGGGAATTATGCATTATTTAGGTGGTGGCTAAGTGGTGTGGTTAAGGTAGGGTAAGGAATGGTGGCTAAGGAAGTTAAAGTGCTTAAGTTGCCAAATGAGCACTAAGGGGATTAATGTGGGTTTCAGACTCTTCGTTGGCCTAAGTGGGAGGTGTTAGACCTTTGGGCAATTAAAAGGAAACCTAAGAGAATCCCAACCAAACTTTATGGTTTGGTAAGTAAGCCACTAAGAAGCCCTAAGCTAAGCTCGAAGAGCTTGGTAAGTTGAACCACATAAGGCAGCTACCCTGCACAATAAGTTAAGGGAAGAGACGAGTAAGGAGTGAGTAAGTGGTGACTTACTCTAAGTAGCTCGTCAAGGCGGGTAAGGTTTGAGTAAGTGATGACTTACTCTAAGGCGCCCGTAAGAGGACTTCATGGGGTTCGTTAAGTGCCAGCATAGGATACGAGGGCCAGTATCCAAGTACCCCAGTCGTAAGAGCTCACGACAAGTCTAGCACCTACGGGTGTAAGGAAGTCCTAAGTACATTTGCATGTGCATATTTCATTCATCCATTCATCTATCCATCATTTGCATTGGTTGTTGTTTATTCTTGCTTTTGGTTACATTGTTGACTGCTTGTTTGTTTTGTATGCTATATATATATACATGTTGTGCTTTGCATGTTTGCATTGTTTTTCCCCTTGCATGAACTAAATCCCTTACTGAGTACTTTAAAGTACTCACCCCTTTAAGTGTTGTGCAGGTTTAAGTGGACTAGTCAAGCCTAACAGTTGGTAAGGGGCAGCTGTTAAGGCTAGGTTTTATTGGTTAAAAGGTATTCTCTAAGTAGGAAACTCCAAGTTTCTAAGTTACTTATGGCATAAGTAAGTACTGACCAAAGTGTTTGCCTTACAATTTGAGGCTAAGTGAGTACAAGGAAAGTGTGGCTCATCACTTGAAGCTAGTTTGCTTGGGTGAAAATCTAAGGATGGATCTTAGTATCTTCGTAGATATGAGCTGCTTTTTTTATATGTATGGTAATTTCGTACATAGATCACCTCTACTTTTGTCCATTGGTGTGTATAACACTAGAGTTACATTTATGTGCATATAGGTTTGAGATGCATGCACATAGTTGTTACTTGTAGTTAAAGCAACTAAAGTTTTTATGTCCTGGCTTGTTTCACTTATGTTTTATGAACTGGCGCCACAGTTTTCTTTATTTTAATTTACTGTTATCGCATAGCCAGGACAATGCATGCATATTACCCATGCAGGGTAGGCTAATTAACTAGTTGCACGTAAAAATTTAAGATTACTTCATGGGTAATAACTAGCCAATTGTAACTGAAATGGGATCATAGCTCCCAAAGAGCTTACCAGTGTTAGCAATTTAGGGCACTGGGGCCCTGTTCCGCCACAACCAAACCATAAAGTTTCGTTGGCAACTTAAGCACTTTAACCCCTTTAGCCACCATTACTTACCCTTCCTTAACCACACCACTTAGTTACCACCTAAACAATGCATAATTCCTAACTTAGGAATGAGTTCTAGACCTAACCGAGGCTACAGAATATCTTAAATTAGCCTAAGGATGATAACCAAGAGTTTGAGACATTCTTAGGATGCGTTGAGCTTGAGGGACTAATGCATTAGCGGCGCCATCGGCGATGTGTCGCCAAAGGCATTGGCACTCGGGAAATTCTGATGTCTAACGGCGACACGTCTCAAGTTCGGTGACGCATCGCTAATGCATTTACAGCACTACGTGACAGCGTGTGAACTTGCACAAAAGTTGCTCAAACTTTATCATCCCAAGCCCAATTCACATGGGTCTTGTTTCTACTCAATTTTCACTCATAACACTACATTTCTATGCATTATTTGAGCTGAATTAACTTAATTCCCTTACCACAAATCATCTTGAAAGCAAGAAACAAGCAATGAGCACATTCAAGCTCCAACAAGTTCTTTTGAGTTCTAAGCTTGAAATCAACCAAATTGGACACCAAGAGCACGAAGTTAAGACCATTTCTAACCATTTAACAAGTTTTGAACTAACCCACAAGGATCAAAGTCGTTTACCTTTGGGTTTGAACCAAAAAGTTGCAAGAACCACTCCAAATGCACCAATTCCACAAAAAATGAGCTAAGGGCTCATTGGGATAGCTCCGAGACCTTCAATTTCCATGGAAACTTGAGTGATTTGGGAGGTTTAGAGGTAGAGAGCTGTGGAGGAAGGAGAGCTACGAAAATCTTGGATGGGGGAGATGATGAATAGTTCTATCTCCTCCATTTATAACCAACTTAGCCTAACTCTCTTCCACTTGTCACCTTGGCCCTCAAACTTAATTTTTATTCTCTTAGGCCACTACAACCTCCACTAAACCATTTTTCCTTGATCCCAAAGAAATTTTTTTCTTACCCAAATACTTTGGCCTTAAGTCACTTAAGCCATTGTAAAACATAATAGCTTAATTTCTCACTTAGTGCATTTTTCACCCTTAACTTTTGCTTTTGGTTCAAATGGCTATAAACATTTATGGTCTTAAATCAACTAGCTCAAAACACTTGCATGAACCAAAATTTACCAAAATTACGATCATGCCACTGACTTGGGCTAAAATTACCATTTTGCCCCCTCTTTGCTCTTTAGGTGCCAATTGCATTTTGGAACTCAATTTAACCTTACTTAGCTTGCTTTCCTTACTTAATAAAATTTATTTGAGGGAAATAACTTGGGATTTACTTACCTCAACATTCAATGTAGAGGAAAATACTAGGACAGCCTTTACAATTTTTTTTTTTTTTATTTGAGTGTGACTTAAATTTTTTATATTAATATTTGTTACAATTTTTCTAAAAAATTATATTTAGAAACTACAAGATTTATATTTTTTAGATATAATTTTTTAACAAAATTTAGCAAATATTAATATAAACAAATTTAAGCTAAACTTAATTAATTTAAAAAACTGAAATGTTGAACAGAACTTGAGCTAAAGGTAATATATTTTATAAATTAAAAACATAATTTTAAAGCATAGAGGGAATTAAAATTTTTTGTTATATAAGTGATGAATGAACCAAAATAATTACACATTTTACTTAAAAATATCAAAATATGAAAAAATAAAAAAGCACATTTTCCTAGTTCTAAGATAGTACAATATGGTGCTAGATAGCTGGGATGCAAAATATTAGCCAATATGACCTGCTATGATAGATGAAATGAGACACAATTTTTGTACTATTTTTTTACCAGTAAGGCTGATACCAAACGTTATTGACTAGTCTGGTATGAAATCTATACCCATAAATTCTCTGAATTTTTATGGATAGATAGAATGTCAAGGATTAGATACTTTTTGCTGCCCTACCAGCTTGGTGTGAGTTGGATTAGCATTTACTATTTTAAATTACTAGCCCCCTTGTCATCTAAATTACATCATTACCAAATTTGGGAAAGACATACAATATTATACTATATACTAAAACCCGTTTTTTTGTTACTGTTCATTTAAAAAGTAAAAAACAGTATCTTTTCGGTTTTGCCCCTTGGTTTTGGACTGGTTCGCCTGACCTTTTTTTTTTTTTTATGCGATTGCTTTGTTTAGAAGTTTGGTTAGTTTTTCGAATAAAATAGCTTTTTTAGGGCCTTTCTTCAAATTCTTCCACTTTGATTATATTTCACGTTTCTTTTTGGTGAAAGGCATTTCCAGTCCCAGTATTGTTTCCATTTCTCATATCAGGCCACAATTTTGATCAGCTTGATATTTTGGACCTTAAACTTAGTAACTACTTAATTTTAGAGTTTTTCTTTAATCTCTCGATTTTTTTTTTATGGTGTGTTGTTTTTTAAACTAAAACATTGGCCATCCTGGATTTTTTTTTTTAGTGAAATAGAGCTTTTTTCCCTTAACTTTTTCTAAGTTAATTGTTAAACTCTTAATACATAAGGTTTTTATATGATTACTAAACAAGGGTTAAAACATCAAGAATCGAAATTAGAAGTTTACTTCCCAGAACTTTTTGAGACCCAGAAAAAAGATAGTGAGATGATACTTGAGAAAATAGAAAGATGATCTTGAATGGAGCCATTGAAGATTATATTGTTATGACATAACCACAGCAACCACAATGAAGTCTAGGCAACCGTATCCTAAATCTTTCAAGAGATTTTAGAACTTGAAGAAGAAGGAAAAAAATACAAAAAAAATTGTTGGATAAAAGAAAATTCGTTGAAGCTGTCTTCCCACCAGGCATAAATAGAAGACCATATGTGCTTAGCCAATCTACGCTGCAGAAAAAGGTGTGTGATAGACTCAACCTATTCATTGCAAAAGGCGCAAAGTATGTCTTGGATTGAAAGTCCCATCAAAATCTTATTTCCACAAGTTGGTAACTGATCCAAAAATGCTTGCCAATTGAAAAAGTTGACCTAAATGGGACACCATCCATTCCAAAGGAATTTGAAGCCATTTTGCTCCTACAAAAAAAAATTGTGCATCATAGAGCTTTAAGAGAGACTTGACCAAGAAGTCACCTTGATTACTTAAGCTCCAACACAATCTATTTGGGAGAAACTTGTTCATAATAAAGATGTTGTTAAGTAAAAGATTCAAGGCCCATAATTCTCTTCTAGTCTAGCCTCTAGGAACTCAACTTCTAACATCCTACCTATTTATCAAACCAGAAACTTACTTGATTTCCATCCCTTAATTTCCAAATGAAAGACTATCTTAGACCAATGCCCTTTTGCTACAAGGTACTAGAAACACTTGCAATATTCCCATAAACAGAAGACGAAGCCACATTCCGTGAATCACCCTCTTCACCATAGATAGACTGAATTATTTCACTCTATACTGCACCCTTTTCCTACTTAAACCCCCACCACCATTTAACAAGAAAGGCTAAGTTCTTCCCCTCTAAGCTACCCACATTCATCCTTCTATCCTTATCACCTACAATTCTATTCCACAAAACCCAATGGACTTTCCTGCCCTCCCCATAGCCTCTACAAAAAGTTGCTTTATGGAGATCTAATTTCTCTCAAGATACCAACACAACAGTGAAATAGTGACAGATAGTAGAAGAACAAGCTCGAGATTATAGATTTAAGAAGAGTCACTCTTGCACCATAATGCCTAGCAGCATCTTCGTTGTGTGACATGGTGAGACTATGAGGAACTTCTAGTGAGGGAGAACGTCTAAAGTGGACATTTCCCAGGACCTGTCTGAAACACTCAGAAACCAGGGGTTAGGAGGTCCCCGGAGTCTTTTTCCGGGGAGGAGCCTTCGACGCCCAAGTCAGTATTGTTGGGAGTGGAGAGAGAATATTGGAGACCAAAGGTTTTTTGCCTACTTACGTGCTTTTTTGAGAGGGAGAGAGCCCCCTTGTTGAGACCATTCCCCTAATATATATAGGAGGGCGTAGTCCGTTTAGATTACGACACGTGTTCGGTCGAATGTACTCTGTGCTCTTGGGCGTGGGGGCCTCTAGCCGCTTGTAGGCTCCTTGGGCCATGGGCTAGGGCAAGAATAGCCCTACATGACAAGACATAGGCGGCGTCGGCATGTCAAAGTGCATATGAGGGTGGCATGTAGCGTGTGCGGGCGACATGTTAGAAGCTCCTTAATTGCTTCTGTCGTACCCCCAAGGTCCCCTTGGTTTAGCTCGCCCTTCGGAGTGAGGACTCTTCTCCCGGAGTCGTGCCAATAATTCAGGGGATTCCCTAGCATTAAAGCTCCTCGTTCGGGGGATTTTATCCTGCCAAATGTGGCTGGTCCTTCTCCTCGAAGGTGGTTTGGCCACTCTTCCGAAGGAGGTGACGCACTATTTTCCTGAGGTTAGTGCTGTCATCCCCAGGGGTACTGGCTAGCCACCGAAGTCATATTTCTGAGGCGTCAGACTTCCTCCTTTCCGAGGCCGGTACTGGCACTCCTTGTGGGTGACGCTAGATTTGTCAAGCGTGATATCTGGCCGAAATTCATAGGTAAAAGGGGCGATAGCACTTCGGCTATCACATGCCCCCCCCCCTCGGAAAGCCGAAGTGGAGACTTCGGCTTGTAGACCTGCTGGGGGTGCCTTTCAGGACTCGAGGTGTGACATTTGCGCAAAAGACACTTTGTTGCCTGAAGACAACCCCCTGTCCGACCAGGTGTCACTGTCTGCCTTTTGGTGTTCTTGAGGTGCCCAACCTCTTTACTTTTTCTACTGCAGGTCAGTGGACCGTCACATCTCGTAACCAGGCATGTCAGTCTGGATCGACGTGCCCGAGTTTTCGGGGTGTTAGAAAATGTGTCCCTCATTTAGCGCATCGACTGACACGTGGCACGTAGCGAATAGGAGAGGCTGCATCGGTTATACCAGCCACATCTTTTCGTGTGCGAGGGGCAATTATGGTGACGGTTCACCTTCGCAGAGCAATTATGACATCGATTTGGCAACCCTTTCTTGGTCTATATAAACCTTCCTCCATCATAATCCTCATTTGCTCTCATTTTGTCTTTGCTTTGCTCTCGTCTGTTTTCGTGCTTTCCCCTTTTTTCGCGGTGGAGCGATTTTAGGCCACCTTTCACGATGGCGTCTTTAAACCCTGATTTCGGCAAAACTTTGAAGTTTTTAGGATCTCATGATAACATACTCTTATGTTATCTACCCATGTATATACCACATGCATATTTGTTCATTTGAGTTCAACATGGATATAGGTATGCATAATTCTAATTCTTTAACATATTATTTATGTATTTGATATAACATGCTATATAACATATCAATTTTACATACATGTTGTGTCAAATAAATCCTAGCATGCTACTAAGAACATACCTGTAAATAATAAATCAAACCTAGCATGCTACTAAACAAATAGAGAATGTGTACCTTTCTTCTTGGTTATGCTTGATCGAAATGAGGAAGGACTTAATCTTGAAGGAGCACCTTGAGGCTAACCTAAGATGAATAATCTCAATGTTAATCCACCCACAATGCTCTAGAAAAGTGTCTAATATTTCGGCTACTAAAGGAATAGAAGGAGAACACTTTTCTCTCAAGAAAATGAAGCAAATGGAATGCCAAGGGATGATTGATTTGGCCAGCCCCCTTAGCCTATTTATAGATGACCAAAAGGCACATCTTTACACCAAGCAAGGTGTCCTTTAAGTCAAGGAACACTTCATTTGGCCAAGGGTCATCTATTTTGACGAAATCACATGTCTCTTTGGGCAAAGAACACTTCCTTTGGCCTAAGAGACATGTCCCTTTGGTCAAGAGACATCTCTTAGGCCGAAATGTCATGTCCCTTTGGCCAATGAACACTTCCCTTGGTCTAAGGGACACCTCTTGGCCGAAATGTCATGTCCCTTTGGCTAAGGAACACTTCCCTTGGTCCAAGGGACACTTCTTGGCCGAAATGATGTGTCCCCTTGGCCAAGGAACATGTCTTTTCAAGCATATGCCGAAAATACATGTCCCTTAAGGCCAAGGGACATCACTCTTGGTGCTAAAACCACCTCTTGGCCAAATAGACATGTTGCTTCACTCAAGGAACACTTCCCTTGGATGAAAGGACATGTTCTTTTAGCCAAGAGTCATCTCTTGGTGCTTTTGAGCTAAAAGCAAGGTAAGCTGGCACAAAGCTAGCTCATTGTGCTACTTATGCATCATTGAGTTCCTCTGAGCTCCAACTAAGCTCCATGAGCTGAGGTCCAGCTCCTTGAGCTGACCTTGAGCTGGAGTTAGCTACTCTAAACTATAGTGAGCTGAAGTCCAGCTACATTCAGCTACCAAAAGCTGAAGTGAGCTGACTTGAGCTAACTTGAGTTGAAGTCCAGCTACTTTGAGCTACTTATAGCTGAAGTGTCACGGAACGGGGCCCCAGTGCCCCATAATCTTATAGGCTCTTAAGGATTATGAATCCCTCTAAGTTACTATTGGCTAACTATTACTCATCAATATAAATTTAAACAATTTATATGCAACTAGTTTCTTAGCCTACTTAGTTCAAGAGATATGCATGCTTTTGTCCTGGCAATGCAAAAGAATAAATAGATCGTTGGTTAAAAATGTTGCTCGAGCATTTCTATTAAAACATACTTAAAACGTGCCAAGACATTGAAATACTACTTACTTTGACTACAAGTAATAGTTTGTGCATACAATATACTTCTAGCATGCACCCAAAAGTAACAAGATGGATTTACATCACAATGTATCCTATTAGAGGCAAATTTCTTAGTACACAAGGTACTATACACAAGAGACAAAAACTAACTAACTAAGATCATCTACTTGAGCCCCACCTTGAGCTATCCAAGCTCCAAGTGCAAGCCCTTCCTTAATTCTTGTTCTCGTGCACTCTTAGCCTCTACACTGTAAAGGCACAACTTGGTTAGCACATAACTTACACCACAAGTAACCTAGAATCACAAGGATTCTCAAGAAAAGTACCTGCAAAATAGAAAGCTTAGGCCTCAGCTGTCAACTAGTGACTAGGCCCGGAGTTAGAACCCGCACAATAACTTAAGGGAGTGAGTACTTAAAAGTACTCAGTAAGGGTCCCTTGAATACCTGCAAAAAGATAGCAGCAACCAAGATGCAACCATGGCAAACAAGCAACCAAAAAAATGGATCAACCAACAAACAACTCAAACAATCAACAGACATATATATAAGATATGCAATGCATGAATGTATGATATGAAATGCACATAATGCATGCACTTGGGACTTTCTGCACTCTAGGTGTCATAAAACTTGCCGTGAGCTCAAACGGCGGAGGTAATTGAGATACTGGCCCTCGTATCCCGGATACTTTACCTCCCTTAGGTCCCACCTACGGGTTCTAGAGTAGGTCGTCACCCCTCTGAAACTTACCCGTCTTTACCCTTAACTTATTGCGCAAGGTAGTCATCCTATGTGGTTTAACTAGCCAAACCCTTAAGGTTTAACTTAGAGCACTCATAGTGGCTTGCTTACCAAACCAAATGGTTTGGTCGGGATCGACTTAGGTTTTCCTCCTCATTGACCATAGGTAAGTGACGTTCTACTCTTCCAACAAAGAGTCTAAAAACTCCCTTAATCCCCTTAGTGCTCATTTAGAAGCTTAAGCACTTTGATTTTCTTAACCACCAAGTCATACTCTTTCTTAACCACACAACTTAACTACCACTTAAATAATGCATAATTCCCAGCTTAGGAAGGAGTTCTAGACCCAACCGAGGCTACGGAATGTCTTAACTTAGCCTAGGGATGAAAACCGAGAGTTTGAGACACTCTCAGGATGCCCGGAGCTTGGGGGCAAAATGCCTTGGCGGCGCCGTTGGCGACGCGTTGCCACAGGCATCAGTGTTCGGAAAAATTTTTCGTTTCTCGGCGACGCGTTGCCACTGGCGACGCATCGCCAACGCTTTCCAGCGTTGCGCGACAGCGTGCGACCTTGCATGAAAACTGCTCAAACTTTCTCATCCCAAACTCAAATCACTTGGGTCTTGTTTCTAACTCATTCCCACACAAAAGACTACATTTCTATGCATTATTTGAGCTTAATTAACTTGAACCCTTACCTCAATTTAGCTACAAAGCAAGCATTCAAACATAACCACCATAGCTCAATCAAGCTCCCTTTGAGTTCCTCACCTAAAACCAATGTGATATGGCACCAAATACTTCAAACCAAGACCATTTCTAGCTATGAAAACAACTTAGAACCAATCCAAATGAACCCAACAAGCTTACCCGCGAATTTTGAGTCCAAACTAGCACCCAAAAGCAAATTGGAGCTAGAACACCAACAAAGAAGCTTGATGATTCCTACTAACACCTTGGGCTTCCTCAATTTGATGAAGAATTGCAGGAAAAGAAGCTTTGGGCTAGGATTTTGGAGTGGGAAAGTAGAGCTACGAATTTGGAGTTGAATGCAAATGACTAAGGAAGAAGAAGACTTAACAACTTAAACTAACTTATACTAAATCCCCCCCACTTGGCAAACTTCTTCCTCTTTTGCTCCACAAACTCTCAATTGTTTTTAATGGGTCACCAACTCTCACTCAAAACCAACTTTCCTTTGCTCTAAAGGATGCTAAAAGCTTCTCACACTTGATTTTCTTGGACACTTTAGCCACTTTAGATTTAAATGGCTTAAGCGAACACTTAGTGCCACAAGTTCTAAAAACTTTCAAAGATGGTTCTAATAGCTAGGATTACTAATGGTCTTGATTTAACTATGCCAAATCACACTTAGGAACTCACTTACTTAATTAAGCTTACCTTACTTGCTTAACAAGGTGCTAACTTGAGGTACTTAATTTAATGAAACACTTAAACAAAGTAAAATAAATACTTACTTGCTTAGTCAACTAGGAGAGCCGTCACATGAAGTGAGCTGACTTGAGCTGAAGTCTAACTACTTTGAGCTATTAATAGCTTAAGTGAGCTGACTTAAGCTAACTTGAGCTGAAGTCTAACTACATCCAGCTACTTATAGCTAAAGTGAGCTGACTTGAGCTAAAGGGAGCTACTTCTAGAGGCCTTAGATAGCTGTTCAAGCTAGAGTTAGCTCAATAAGCTCAAATCCTACCTTAAAAGGATCTTGGTGCGCCAAGAATTCCAACAAACTTTTGGTGGGTTTTGATTCCAGATGCCCTTCAGTTTCTTCATTTTTTGCTTTTTCTAGCTTCCCGAAGTCATTTTTCTTCTTCCTGAAGTCCCTCAATTTTCTTTCGAAGTCACATTTTTGCCAATCATGTCTTCGCCTATTCCCTTTATGTTTTTCGCACCCATCCCCGAGAGCTGGCAACCTCTCATGTCTCACCCTTATTGCTCCACTTCGGAGAAATTAGAGAAGTGGACAACCAAATTTTTCCTCCCCTCTTATGCCATCACCAGACTACCTCATCTTGGCCATTTTAGTTTTATGAACTGTAAGGATGAGGTTATCGTCTTCCGTGCCCAACTGAAGGCCGGACTTCGGTTCCCTCCTCCGAAGATGATTTGTGACTTTTTCCAATTTCATGGCATAGCCGTGAATCAACTTCCTCCCAACTCATACTGCTATTTTAACAACTTCCTTTGTATGTGTGGGGTCTTCAGAATAGAACCCCACTTCATCCTGTTCATGCAGTATTACAAGCTTTATCCGGTCCAGAAGGGTGGCTTTTATTTCATGCTACCTCGGGGATCTGGGAGCAAAAAATTCATGTTCACCTTCGCTACTAAAGATAGCTGGCGATGGTGGCAAAGGAAGTTCTTCTTCCTAAAGGTGGCAGAGGCTTGGTCGTACGTCCCAACTAAGTGGGCTCAGGGAAAGCTAGAGACGGATGTCGTGGACCCCAAGAAGCTGCTAACTCCCGAGTTGACGGCGAGGTTTGTTGACTTCGACAAACGTATCCATGCTGTCGCCGACTGGGATGTTGAGGTCCTTCCATGCTCCCTCTACCCCTTCCCCATCATGTGGAAGCTCATGACCGAGGAGGTCCTTCGGGAGTTGGGGGTAGTTAAGGAGCACAAGACAGATTTCGGCATGCCAGCTCCTGCCATCGACGGGAAGGAATCTTGGCTGGTGATGCTCCTTCGGGGGGAGCTCACTTATGAAGCCTTTTTTGAAAGTAAGTTTCTTTCCAAAGTTTTCAGTATAAGTATCCGTTTGGATTTACCCTAATGTTTTCCTTCTTTTTCAAAGATGGGTGACGAGTCTGCTGCCTACTACAAGTCCTTCTTTCTTGGTCAAGCCAAAAATGGGGAACAGACAAAGAAGGGCGCCTCCAGAAGGCGTAAAATGTCCAGGAGTGGGCTGCCTTCAGCCAAGAGGGTGAAGAAGGATGCCCTTCCTTCATCGCCGGCAGACGTCGAGGAGGTTGGCGGCAAGCCTAAGGTCCCAGCCGTCCCGCAGACCGAGGTGGCCACCAGTGTGGTTTCTCGGAGTCCTGCCACATCGGCATACCTTTTGGGCTCTTTGGCAGCGGACCCTTTTGCTGAAGAGCTCGAAGAGCGCTGAAGAAGCAAGGGCAAACACGTCCCTGCCAAAGTGGAGGAGGTTAGGGACTCTGACGACGACGTTGCTGAGGTTGCTCCAGGTTTGTGCCTTAGACACTTTTACTCTTAATCTGTGTTGATATAAGAGACTTTGTCTTAACGAGATTTGTATTTTAACTTTGCAGGAAAATTGGCGCCCTCATCCTGGATGGTCGACCATGCCCGAAGGCAGGCTCTTCAGGACTCCTATGTCCCGAAGGACAAGGTTCTGAGGGAGCCTTTCTGGTCATTCACGGAAGACATGAACTTGTTCTTCGAGGACTGCCAGCCAAATGGCTCCCCAAATAGCGAGGGGCATACTCACCCAGACTGCCTTCAAGGCGATTGTCGAAGACTGTGCAAATTAGGAGACCCTTGCCTCAAATATTTCTGAGCATGCTACCTAGGTACTTCTTCAGGCCCTTTGTTTTTCTCCCCATTTTTCTAAGTACTTGGTTCTTCTTATGCATATTTGACTAAGTATTTTCTCCTTTTTTGTAGCTTCTGGGGTATAGAGGATACCTCCGAGCTTGGGCAACAAAACAATCTTCGGTCCGAGCTTAGGCCGAAGATCGTTTGGAGAAGGACAAGGTCTTCTACGCCAACTCTGTTGTAAAAAATGCAGAGTTGAGCCGGATCGCCAAGGAGGAGGTTGCTAATCTTTGGGAGGAATTCTTGAAAGGCCAAGAAGAGCTCTTGAAGGATTTTTCCTAGAAGATGTCCGACCTCGGCATGAAGGTAGTGAATCTAACTTTGGCCAATGAGGCCTATCAAAAGGGGAAAGAGGAAGACTCTGCTCTCCTGGCGAAGGCTCTTGCTGATAACGCCGAGCTTCTAGCCGAGGTCGACTCTCTGAAGAAGAAGCCAAAAAGAAAGAAGGTGAAGGCACTGAAGAAGGAGGTTGCTGATCTTCAAAATGAAGTGGAAGACTTGTCGCTCAAGAAAGACAAGGCCGTCCAGCCGACCAAGGTTGATTTTCAGGACGGCTTCTGTCTGGCTCGTCATCAAGTTCTGAAAAACTACCCAGATCTCGACCTTTCCTTTTTGGCTGCCTTGGACATTGCCGAGGGGCCTCGGTGGACGTGGTCAAAAATCAAGCACCTCAACCTGCCATTTGCCCCTCCTCTGGCACCGAAGGTGGCGGCTAAAGACACAGGGGCAGGAGCCTCCCACAACGCCGGGGTCCCTTAGATGTTTTAAAACCTTTGCCTTCTCTTCTCTTTCTTTGTAATTTTTCTTCTTGTAACCTTCTCCTTGTAATAAGGCCTTCTTCAATGAAATTTTTCCTCTTTCCAGAATTTGGCTAAGTCTTTGAGCAATAACTTTTATTTCCCAGTTATCCCGGCCACTTTCGGTTAAAGGACTTCGGAAAATACTTTTTTGCTTGCTTTGTTAGCCGTCTTTCAAAAAATGTTCACTTTCGACGAATTCCCTTAAGCAAAATTTTTGCCTACTTGTAATGGACTTACTTTTTGGGAGAATGACCCAATCAACTTCAGAAGGAATAAGTAAATTTTGCGAGCTTCTTGCTTAAGCCTTGTTCGGCGAGAGTTCTTTGGTGGAAGAGAATTTTTGTACTTAGAAGCCTTTTCTAACTTGTACAATTTCTTACCAAAATTCTAAGTATAGAATTTCTTCAAGGTGTCCGAATGCCATGTATTTTTCAATTCTCCACCTTCGGCGTCGCCAAGCTTATAGACTCTATTTCGGACTTTGTCAAGGACCAAGTAAGGCCTTTCCCAGTTCGCCCGAAGTACCCCATGGGACAGCCTTCGGGGTCCAAATTCGGCCTTTCAGAGAACAAGGTCTCTTTTCCTTATTTCTTTTGGCCTAACGCACAAGTTCGCGGCCGTGGCCACTTTTTGCTGAAAGGCCTTCCTTCTAAGTTCAGCCATTTCTCTGTGTTCGTCAATTAGGTCGAGCTTAGTTTTCAATCCGATGTCATTCCCTCCTTCGTTGAACACTTGTATTCTTACTGATGACTGTACTACCTCGATAGGAATGATGGCCTCTATGCCGAAGACGAGCAAAAAAGGTGTCTCACCCGTGGCCCTTTGAGGTGTCGTTCAATAACTCCATAGCACACTCGGAAGTTCTCCTGGCCATTTTCCCTTTACTTCCCCCAGTCTCTTTTTCAGACCCTCATTTATGGTTCTGTTGGATACTTCTACTTGTCCGTTGATCTAGGGATGAGCTACCGGGGCAAAGTGCATTTTTATTCCGAGGTTGGTGATGAATTGTTGGAATCCCTTGTCTGTAAACTGGGAACGATTATCAGCCACTATCACCTTCGGTATAGCAAATCTACATATAATGTTCTTCCAGACGAACTTTTGTATATCCTTTGCCGAAATGGCTACTAGGGGTCCCGCCTCGACCCATTTAGAGACGTAATCCACTGCCACTACGCAGAACTTCACTCCTCCAAGCGCTATCGGGAGTGGCCCAATGAGGTATATGCCCCAAATTGCAAAGGGACAAGGGTAGTTTGCCAAGGTTATTAATTCCGAGGGCAGTATTTGGATGTTGGTGTGTCTTTGGCAATTGTCACATTTTTGGACAAACTGCTTTGCATCCTTTCTTAGGGTAGGCCAGAAGTACCCTTGGCGGAGTATTACTCCTGCCAAGGCGTCGGTTCCGATGTGGGAACCGCAAGCCCCTTCGTGGACTTCTTTGAGAACCATCTTTGATGTTCAGCAGCATCTTCGTCGAGTGACATTGTGACTTCTGGAGGGACTTCCTGAGAGGGAGAACGCCTGGAGCCCAGATTTCCCAGGGGAGTGTGCCTGCGAAGCTCGGAAGAGAGGGCTAGGAAGTCCCCGGGCTGTTTTTCCGGGGAGGAGCCTCCGACGCCCAAGTCAGTGTCCTGAGAAGGTAAAGGGGAAGCACAACAGGTTTTAGTGGCCTTGCCTGCGTTTTCTCAAAAAGAGGGGTCTGATCCAAGATCGATCCTTTGCCAGGGTTTGTTTCCTGGTATTTATAGAAGTGTCCAGCCCGTTCGGATCATGACACGTGTTCGGTCAGATCTTTTCTGTACCTTCGGGCGTAGGGGACAAGTAGCTGTTTGCAAGCTCTTCGAGCATTGGTCCGAGACAGGTCGTGACAAGACCTGGATGGCGTCGGTGTGTCAGATCGCCGTTTGAGGCAGCATGTAGTGCCTGTGGCCGACATGTCAGAGGCTCCTTAAATGCTCATGCCGTACTCCCGAGGTCGTCTGGGCGAGGTCGTCTTTGACACAGATGCCCTTCCTCGGGAGCTATGCTCATGCTTTCGGGGAGCTCCCTAGTTCGGAGGTTCCGCCTTCGGGGAGATTCTCTTCTGCTTGCAATAGTCAGTTCTTCATATCTGAAGGCGATTCACCCGGTCCCCCTGGGGGAGCCGGCAATATCTTTGAAATCCCTGGCGTACTAGCCGAAGTCCCAAGTTCGAGGCTCTTGACTTCAAGGCCTTCGAGGTTAGTGATAGCGCCTCTTTCGGATGACGCTAGGCTTCCCGATCACACTTTCGGCAAGATAGCCCTTCGGCTATCAATCTTAACGTCCTCTTCGCTGACACACCTTTGTAGCGGACTCGCATACCACTGCCGGTATAGTTCTTCCCCAATTAGGAAATATCGTCCGGAACATCTTCGCACTTTTGCCGGTTCGTGAGGATCATCGATAAGCTCTATGGTCGTAAGATATCTCTTTATAGGATCTTTCCATCATTTCTCCAAGGTTGCTATGCTCAGCGCCGCTATGCTCGGGTGGCTCAACACTTCGGTGAACTTTTTTGAGTTGGCTAAGCTGTCTGCTTCGGTATTGTCTTGGTGGGGTACATTTTCAATGTGTACTGCGTCGAACTCCTGGATGAGCTTTGATACGAGCTCGTGATATTTTTCCAAAGTCAGGTCCTTTGTGTTGTAGTCCCCTGCCATCTGCTGAACCACTAGCTGGGAATCATTGTGGGCTTTTAGGTTTCTTACACCAATCTTTCTTGCCAAGCGTAACCCTGCTATGAGAGCTTCGTATTCTGCCATGTTGTTAGTGACATTGAACCCAAAATTTGATGGCTTTCATGATTTCCAAACCTTCGGGACCGCGAATAATTACCCCAGCTCCCTGGTGCCCGAAGCCGGAGGCCCCATCTACAAACAGAGTCCATTTTGGCTCACTTTTTCCAAGGTCCGATTGTTCACCTTCGGTCACGGGCACTTCAGCAATGAAGTCCGCTAGAGCTTGGGCTTTTATTGCTTTCCTTGGCTCATAAGTAATATCATACTCGCCGAGCTCTATGCACCACTTGGAAAGTTTTCCCAAATGGTCTACTCTCTTCATGACATCCCGAAGAGGTAGGCTACTTCGGATAATAATGGGGTGAGCTTGAAAGTATGGACGTAGTCTCCTGCAAGCCAGAACCAGGGCATAGATAGCTTTTTGTAGTAGGGGATACTTGATTTCGGCGCCATGCAGGGACTTGTTCACGTAGTATACTGGCCACTGCTCCGCCCCCTCCTCCTTCATGAGCACCGAACTCAGTGCTTTTTTCGTAACGACGAGGTATAGCACAAGGGGTTCTCCTTCTCGTGGTTGCCGAAAAGTGGGTAGATGAGCTAGATAGACTTTGAGCTCTTCCCAGGCCTGTTGGCAATCCTCGTTCCAAGGATGGTCATCGTTTCCGAGGTCGCCACCATTTTTCGCTGCCTTGGTGAGGACCTTAAAGAATGCTCGGCAGCAATCCCATACCTGGAAATGAATCTACTAAGGGACATTATTCTCCTCGTGAGCCTTTGTACATCTTTTGTTGTAACAGGAGTTCAGAATTCAAGTAGCGCTTTGACTTTTTCCGGGTTGGTATCAATACCTCTTTCCGATACCATAAATCTGAGGAACTTGCCCAAACTTACACCGAAGATGCATTTTTTAGGATTGAGACGAATTCTGAATGCTCTAAGTTGGTGGAAAGTTTCCTCTAAATCGGCAATGTGACTGGCAGACAATTTGCTCTTGACTATCATGTCATCAACCTAGACTTCCATGTTCCTCCCTATTTGCTTGTTGAAGACTTTGTTCATCAGCCTCTAGTAGGTGGCTCCTGCATTTTTAAGCCTGAAGGGCATTCTAACGTAGCAGTACGTACCGACTTCGGTGATGAAGGCGGTTTTTTACTTATCTTCGGGGTCCATCCTGATTTGATGATACCCACTGAAAGCATCGAGGAAGCTCAACAGTCCATATTCAGCAGTCGAGTCTACCAACTGATCTATTGGCAGGAGGGGATACGAATCCTTAGGGCAAGCATCATTTATGTTTCGAAAGTCAATGCACATTCAGAGCTTGTTGCTCCCTTCTTTTGTGGCAATAATCACATTACTTAACCATTCGGCGTATTTGACTTCTCTGATTATGCCTGCATCTATCAAGTGCTAGACTTCGGCTTTGACGAAGTTGTTTTTGTGTGCCGAGAGGCTCCGCTTCTTTTGACGGATAGGCTTCGCCTCTGGGCTTACTTGAAGGCTATGCTGTATCATACGACTACCCCAGGCATGTCTTTCGGTGAGTAGGCAAATAGATCTTTATTCATTAGTAGGAAAGATACAAGTTTTTCCTTGTCACCTTCGGCCAATTTTTTCCCTATTCGGGTATTTCGGCCTGGGACAAGCTCTATTTCTTCCGTTTCTATTTTCTCAATATCTTCTGTTCCTTCTCCTTTTGACTCTTCTGCGAGTAAGACCTTCATTTCCGTAGTCTACGCGCAGTTCATCACTAGGGCTTTTCTCGCCTTGACAAACACTGAAGACGCATTTTTCGGGATTGAGACGAATTCTGAATGCTCTAAGTTGGTGGAAAGTTTCCTATAAATTGGCAATATGACTGGCAGGTAATTTGCTCTTGACTATCATGTCATCAACATAGACTTCCATGTTCCTCCCTATTTGGTCGTTGAAGACTTTGTTCATCAGCCTCTAGTAGGTGGCTCCTGCATTTTTAAGCCCGAAGGGCATTCTAACGTAGCAATACGTATCGACTTTGGTGATGAAGGCATTTTTTTTCCACATCTTTGGGGTCCATCATGATTTGATGATATCCACTGAAAGCGTCGAGGAAGCTCAGGAGTTTATATTCAGCAGTCGAGTCTACCAACTGATCTATTGGCGGGAGGGGATATGAATCCTTAGGGCAAGCATCATTTATGTTTCGGAAGTCGATGCACAGTTGGAGCTTGTTGCTCCATTCTTTTGTGGCAATAACCACATTACTTAACCATTCGGGGTATTTTAAGCCTGCATCTATGAAGTGCTGGACTTCGGCTTTGACGAAGTTGTTTTTGCGTGCCGATAGGCTTCGCTTCTTTTGGTGGACAAGCTTCGCCTCTGGGCTCACTTTAAGGCTATGCTGTATTATGCGAGGGTCTACCCCAGGCATATCTTTCAGCAAGTAGGCAAACAGATCTTTATTCTTTAGTAGGAAAGATACAAGTTTTTCCTTGTCACCTTCGGCCAATTTTTTCCATATTATGGTATTTCGGCCTGGGACAAGCTCTATTTCTTTCGTTTTTATTTTCTCAGGATCTTCTGTTCCTTCTCCTTTTGACTCTTATACGGGTAAGACCTTCATTTTCGTAGTCTGCGCGCAGTTCGTCACTAGGGCTTTTCTCGCCTTGACAAACACCTTTCTCACCTCCCCCTAGTCGATGAAGATCTCAGCATCTCCATCCTTGGTGGCGAAGGTGACAGTTAAGTACTTTACATCCGGGCGGATGTGAAGGTTCCCTTGCGTTTGCCTCCCAAGAATGGCGTTATATGACGAAATGACATCTATGACGATGAACCTTGTTATTATAGAGGCAAATAGTTCATCTATGTTGTTTATTGAAGTTCCCCTCAGCATTAGAGGAAGATCGATCTAGCTGAGGACGGGGAGTTCGGATGGTCCTACTCCAAAAGTAGGAGAAGTGACCGACTTGAGGTCGTCTCTTGATATACCCAAACTCAGTAGCAGGTGTGAGAATAGGACATTCGCGTTTGAACCACCATCGAGCAGTACTCTCTTGACGTCCCAGCTTCCTATCCTCGCCTTAACCAGCAGTAGATCATCATGAGGAAATATGACAGTGGACCCATTTTTTCGAACAAGCTTTTTTGATGGGTTCTTATATTCCATCATCGAAATCTCCCTGGCCTTTCTTTTCCTTTCTTCCGAAGGTAGTCCTATTGTGATCATTTGTATCACTCCCGCCGGGGGTGGCGGACGCCTTTTCGGACTTTGGTTTCGACGTCTGTCGGAGTCATACTCCTCATCATCTCCTTTTCCCTCCTCATCTTTTCTTCCCTTAGGGGAAGGCATCCGCAGGTAACATCGGAGTTGACCTTGCTTTATCAGTGATTCTATATACTTCCTTAGTTAGAAGCAGTCCTCGATATCGTGCCCGTGGTCCCAATGGAACTGGTAGAACTTTTTCATGTTCTTTTTGTTGTCCAAGGTCATGGCCTTCGGTCGTTAGATCTGAGTTCCTTGCCTTTCCATCGCCATGAGGATGTTCATCCTTGTGGTGTTCGGGGGAGTGAAAGCCAATGGCTTCCTTCCCTTAAGCTTCCGAGGTCATCCCCCTGGTTTAGCTGGGTAACGAGTTTGCTGGCTCGGCCCCTCGGTGCAAATGTGATCAGGTTTCGGGCCTCCCATTCTCAGTTCTTCAGCAGTCATATGTTGCTCAGCCCTTCGGTAAAATTCACCGAGTGTGTCGGGGGGATCCTTGGAGAATTCATAGAACAGCTGGGAGTCTCTCCGAAGTCCTCGTGTCATGGCCAGGATATGTATTTCTGGCCTGAAGTCTGGGACACTTAAGGCTTCCTTGTTGAACCTTTCGACATAGTCGCGAATGGTTTCTCCATTTCTCTACGCTATGTCAAACATTTGGACTGGCATCTTCGCCGTTGGCCGGCTCTCGATGAACTGCTGCGTGAAGGCAGTAGACAACTCTTGGAACTCCATGATGGTTCCAAGAGTTAGCGAGTTGTACCATGTCGTTGCTGGCCCAGCAAGGGTGACCTCAAAACACTTGCACAAGGTGGCGTCATCAGCACCATGCAACACCATGCTGCGCTTGTATTTAGTCAGATGAGCCTAGGGGGTCAGTTCGGCCATCATAGGTCTCCAACCGAGGTACTCGAAATTCACTCGGCATAGGTGCTTCAACCACTGCTCGGGTGAATGGTGATTCGTGTCCATTGAAGGTTTCTGACAACCTAGCCCAGACAGGCTTCCGAGCTACCTGCCTCTCCACTCTTTCTAGCCTCTTTAAGATTTTCTCCATGAGGAGTGTGGCACTAGGCTCTTCTTTCTGCTGTCTATAGGCCTCTGGGAACGGAGACCGACGTCTCCTTTTTGGGGAGTGAATTCGGCGCCGAGGAGATGGCGCCTTTTCTTCAGGTGAGGAACTCCTTCAGCGGGGAATTCTGGGTTGTTTTGGCCCTGTTTCTCCCATAGGTCGCGTCTTGAGGGGTATGTTTTCCGTTGAGGACTCATCACATTAGCCCCCGCTTCCCAAACTCCGGTGAGTTGATCTGGGACTCTTCTCCCGGCGAGGTACTGGTGAAGAGGGCCTTTGACCCGGAGTTGGCTATGGCCATCTTCGGTCTAACTGTTACGCCATTTCGGCCACGATAGAGCAATGGAACTCGTGTAGGAAGCCCATGGTAATAGTGAGAAGACACTTTTCCTCAGGCAAGGATGTCCCTAGTGCAGTGTTCTCGGTTGCCGGTTGAACCTCTCGCGCCTACAGGAACTTCGGAAGTCCCTTGTCATTGGAACGCCGAGTTTCAACGACGGCGACCTGGGGGTGAGTTCCCACAAACGGTGCTAAATGATGCCCAGCAGCATCTTCATTGTGTGACATGGTGAGAGTAGGAGGAACTTCCAGTGAGGGAAAACGTCTGAAGTGGAGATTTCCTATGAGGACCTGTCTGAAACACTCAGAAAACAGGGGTTATGAGGTCCTCGAAGTTTTCTTTCGGGGAGGAGCCTCCAACGCCTAAGTCAGTATTGTTGGGAGTGGAGAGAGAGTATTGGAGACCAAAGGTTTTTCGCCTACTTAGGTGTTTTTTTGAGAGGGAGAGAGCCCCTTCGCTGAGACCATTCCCCTAATATATATAGGAAGGCGTAGTCCATTCAGATTGCGACATGAGTTCGGTCAAATGTAATCTGTGCTCTTGGGCGTAGGGGCCTCTAGCGGCCTGTATGCTCATCGGGCCATGGGCTAGGGCAAGAATAGCCTTACATGACAAGATGTAGGCAGCGTCAGTGTGTCAAAGTGCATATGAGGGCAGTGTGTAGCGTGTGCGGGCGACATGTCAGAGGCTCATTAATTGCTTCTACCATACCCCCGTGGTCCCTTTGCTTGAGCTCGCCCTTCGGAGTGAGGACCCTTCTCCCGGAGTCGTGCCAGAAATTCAGGGGATTCCCTAGAACTGAAGCTCCTCGTTCGAGGAATTTTCTCCTGCCGAAGGTGGCTGGTCCTTCTCCCCAAAGGTGGTTTGGCCACTCTTCCTAGGAAGGCGACACGCTATTTTCCCGAGGTTAGTGTTGTCATCCCCAAGGGTACTGGCTAGCCACCGAAGTCGTATGTTCGAGACGTTAGACTTCCTCCTTTCCGAGGCCGGTACTGGCACTCCTTGTGGGTGACGCTAGATTTTCCGCGCGTGATATCTAGCCGAAGTTCATAGGTAAAAGGGACGATAGCACTTCGGCTATCACACCAATAAACATAAGTTTCAGTTTCAAATTTGAAAGCCTTTTCTTCACCTTTTCAATCATTAGCTTCCAAGAGGATAATTTTGTTACTAATTCTACAAGTGGTAGGCCAAGATAGTTGAATGGTAGTGAACCAACACTGCAGTACACCAATTGCACCATTCTATACAATTCTAGATTCAAAACATGGATCCTAATTAGGCGACTCTTGCACAAGTTGATTTTAAGGCCATAAATTAGCTGATAGCATCTAAGAGTTTTTTGAAAATTTAGAATATTTTGTTCATCCCACACACCCAATAATAACGTATCATTAGTAAATTGTAAGTGATTAACTTCAATTTGCCTGCAACATACTTTAATTCCTTAAATATCTACATTTTGAGATTCTTCCACAAGAATGCAATGTAGAGATTCAACAACTATTAAGAACAGAAATAGGGATAAGGGATCCCTCTGTCTTAGTAATATCGCTTTGCCATCTTAAATTCTAATATAGGAGAACCTTTAGCCAAAACCAAAATTGAAGCAAAAGACTGTCACCCTCTCATCCATCTAATCCATTGTGAGCCAAAGTTCATTTGTTCCATCGCACTGAAAAGAAAATCTTAATTCATATTGTCAAAGCTTTATCAAAATCCACTTTAAGAAGAGTAGATTTCATCTTCTTCTCCTTTGCATACTAAACCAGTTCATTCACAATAAGAATATCATCGAGGATTTGCCTCCCATGAATGAATGTAGACTCATTTTCACTTATTAATATATTCAACTTCTTACTAAATAATTTCACAAAATTTTTGCAATAATCTTATATATGGATCCAATTAAATTAATTAGATGATATTCCTGAAGAACTGTTCGATTTAAAACTTTGGAATCAAAGCGATAAATGAAGCATTACAACCTTCACTCCATTTTCAAAATTTTTTAAAATCCCACACAAACTTGCGGATGTCATTTTTTAGGATGCTTCAACATTTTTTCAGAAAGCCAAAATTGAAACCATCTAGCCTTGGAGGCTTAGAACAACCAGTCCCAAATGGCCTCTTTAATTTCACCTTTATCACTAGGAGCCTATCAAATTAATTCTCTTCTTTGAATTTGTCACTTAAGAACTTGAAAACTGCTGACTTGACTCATGAAGGTTGACAAATTCAGCAACCATTAACAGAAACATCTTTCAAACTATTTTCCCTACCTTTGAAGAATTACCAACAATTTGACGTTAGACATTTTGTACCATATATGTTCCAAAATTATATCCGTTTGCAAACTTTTGTTAGGTTTCTAACAGCTAAATGTAAAAGTTGATGATATTTGACAATTATCGAACATCTTTCTCTAAACTATGTTAACTAAAAATATTTACTTGAAATTTTATTTTATATGATTATCATCAAATTAAATATTGATAAACTAAACAGTTACAGCACAACGCAATGGAAGATTTTCATATCCACCAAATGTATGTCCTCCCACTCTAACATCACTAACTTAACCATCATTTATAATAACTTGTCCAATTCCGAAGTCCCTAGTTAGTAAATCAATTTTACGAGAAATTATACATGTATTCATCTTACTTGTTAATAAAGTAGTCCTGCAACGGGGTATATATAGTTAAGGGAGAAAGAGTGTAATTTAGCTTTTTATTTTTCATCTTCGTGATAAAGTTAATTATTATATCTCAATTAAATCGGTAATCTAACACTCATCTAATGAATATTTTCTATTCAGCACATTATATTGAAGCTGGCATTAAAAAAAACTAAAAAAACACAGAAAGAAGTTGCATGCAACGCTATAAAAACCCAAGGCCATCAATCGGGAAAAACCCATCCGCAAATCCTTCCCACTAAAAATGCAGAGGCTTGCATTGCTCAGCGCTCTAGCTGCTTCCCTTGCCGCCACACTCATCTTCCTACCCGGAGGTGGTGCTGCGAGACCGCTCGACTTCTACAAACTGAGCCTTCGATGGCCCGCGGCTGTGTGCACAGGCTCCTATATGGGGTTCCCCTGCATGATGCCATTTCTTAGGGAGTTCACCATCCATGGCCTTTGGCCACAGTACAACCCTGACGGGGATGTCCCTACCTACAATCCAATTGACCCTTGCACAAGCCAGAAGCCCACAGATCCCGATGTTGCTTTGGTAAGCATATTATTCAACTTTATGTAGTGTTTGGATTTGGAAAATTTTCTCATTTTTTTTTTTTCAAACTTTCTTTGATAAAATTTTGAGTGCTTAGCTTACTTCAAAGATATATAGAAATTATCGTTTTCTAAATGTTGAAAAACACATTATACAATAGAAAATATTTTTTTAGATATTTTCTATTGTAACACATGAATTTTTTAAAGTTTAGAAAACATGGTTTTCCATATCCTTACATATAATGTTCTCAAATTTTGACAAACAAAAAAAAAAAAAAAAAAAAGAAAACACTTTTCACAACTAAACACCATCTTAATTTCTTTAACTTATTCTCCTCTACATCTAACCCTTGTCCATGACTTTTTAAACTCTACCCCAATCTTCAAGATTCTTTGTGTACACGTACATATATTCCGTAAGAGGAAAAATAGATGTTTAAATTATGGTTGAAATTTAATGCTTTTAAGTATGGCGGTATGGGTATATTAAGTTCTTTTTGCTACTATTTTATGATATTTTATTTTTGCATTGATCGAAACTTCACCTCCTACAAAGTCTGAATTACTGGTATCAGAAACATTAACCAGAGAGTTGCCAAGCTTGAGAAACTACACTTCAATAAAAATTGACAAAGTTTTGTGGAGAGAACAATGGATAGCGCATGGGATGTGCTCTGATTGGCCCACCGAACCTAACAAGTACTTCTTGAATGGCTTAGAGCTGAACAATAATTTATTTACCATAGCAATCAAGAAGACATTACTTTCTGTAATTGAAGGTAACTAGCTGTCATTGTCTTTTTTTTTTCTTTAGAAGTATTTTTCTCTTTTTAACCATTTTGGAAATCCATTACATGTTGTAATTAAACAAAGGGAGCACATTATTCAAAATAAAAATGGGGGAAAATACGTATGGTAAGTATAAAGACTTAATTCAAGATCCCTCATTGGATGTATTTGCATCTTAGCTGTTGTGGTACAATGAGATCTTTATCGGATAGTTAGAGCTTGAATTTGATTTAAGACTTTCAGTTGAGTTTTATTGAGATTGAGTTGAAAAATGAGCTCGATATCTTAATGAGCCAAGCCCGAGCCTAGTGCTACTTGGTTAGCCAAGCGAGCTTATCGAGCCTAATGACACCTATGAAAATATGGTTAATTACAGTAGTTCCCCCAAGGTTTGACCATATGAGTACACGTACCTCCTAAGTTTCAAAGCCTTTATTAGTGACCAAGATCCATTTTTCATGACTTCTTCTAGTTTATTGTTTTCATTCCTTTATGTTAACACATTCAATTATAATAACATCACAAAACTATCTATTAGATTCTGGATTTCAACCTAGAGCTGGAGCCACTTATCAAGCAGGAGTCATATCAACTGCAGTTACCAAGCATTTGGCAAAGTTCCCCAAATAGCATGCAATGTGGCAATTGATAAGGTGAAGCAGTAGGAAGAGATCCATTTTTGCTATGAAAGGATAGCAGACTTAAAGGGTGTAATATTATTAGTTCTCGAGAACTACCCAATTTATAATTTATTCAATAAGGACATATGTACGAGCGAAGATCAGATCAGGTTCCCACCTATTCCAGTACTGTAGGAAGCAGATATGGGAACTTTGAGCTTAGGCCTAAGCTCTAGATATGTTTATGTAATAAGCTAGGCTCTATTATCTACAATATTGTGTAATTACACCCTGGCCAATTAATGGGCTATAATCCTGGAACCAGGTGCTAAATAAATCAATTAACAACTATTATTAATAATTGTATATATATCCATCATTATCATTGTCGCCTAATTTTCTTTTTAACAGCAAAACATTAAGATCATACTCTTCTATTGGAATCCAGTCCTGAACCGCTCGACGCATTAATAAGCTCACCATTTTGTGGGATCCAGTTGCTCCACCAGCCACATTCAGATCCTGAATAAATCTGCAGCAAATTAAGACTCGCCTAGGCAGCAACTTAAACTTCTGATTCTGAATATCTTATCAGAGCCACCACTGCATGATAATATATCAGCAGCTTCGGCATATATTAAAAGGTTATACCCTGCAAAATGTTGGTAGGTTCCTGAAATTCCCCACATTCTCAAACTCTTAAACTTCTTCTCCATCCCCACTGCCACCTCCAAACCCCCCCTCCCCATCCTACTGACCTCTTTCACTACCCACATTTGTCTCCCAGCTTTGCTAATCTAGGAAACTTTTAATCTAAATTACATTCAAACATCCGAGCATCCTTCCAAAATCTATATTTAACCCTAGGTGGGTTAAGCCCGGTGCACTGCCTGCCCACCTTTGCCCGCTACTGTGGTTGCTTAGTCGAGCTGTAGTGTAGCTTTTAGTGGTATTACAGTAACGTAGAGCACTAATCGCTCCAACATCATCATACAAAAAGGTTTATCAACAAGTCGGGCACAGTTTCTTTCAGGTATAAATAAATTGAATTTTTTCTTAATAAAGGTTTGTTTTAATTTTCAAAGACAAGTGCAAATCATACTCTTAATGCTTACAACTTATTTGATGTGTGCCTAACTCGATTGTAGAATACTCGAAACTCAATTGGCTATTGGATACGAAAGAGCCTTAGGTCAAAAACAAAAGGCTTGTCTGGACTCCGACCACATACTTCACATATCAAATGAAAGAGCCTTAGGCTTCCAACAAAACATAACTTATGCATTCGGGGCATTCAATTGGGTACTATTGATTGATATGTAAGTTATGTGGCCTTGCAAGAGAACTGGTGGATCATGTTATTATGCATTTTCAATTGTCAGCTTTGATTTGGCAAAGCTATATTACCCTGGTAGCAGCAAATTATGAGAGTGAGAAAAGAAAATTAATCAAGCAACACTCTTAATCAATGAAAAAAAACGAGAATCACTTGTAGAGGTAGTAAGAAGCTTTGAAAATACTTCATTAATATTATTAATAGGCTATCTAATAACAATGTAGAAAGACTATTTATAGGCTTACAAAGAAACCCTAATCCAAAATAAGTAAAAAAAACCAAAAATAAAAAAGAAAGAAAATTTACACTGTTGGCCCAAGTGCAAGGGGTATGAATTGGTTGCTTTAAAAACTTTTGCAAAATCAAATTTTACAATCAAATTTACTTAAACAAAGATCAATAATAAATCAAGCAAGTGTGAGGAAAATATAAAGTAAAATATAAAGAGAGACAAGAAAATAGTGCACCGAGATTTATTGAGGTTCAACTCCACCAACTGGAGTCTACGTCCTCTCCTCAAATTTGCCCATTTGAGAGTTCCTCCACTATGTCTTGATCAAGATTACAATGGTGTTAATTTTTTTCAAGATTCACACCAAACCAATCTCTAGTTTTCTCCAAGGCTCACGAGAAACCACTCCCTAGTTTTCTTTAAGGCTCACTAGAAACCACTTCACACTCAAGAGATTCTAAGACTTGAAATGTTTACAAACTCATAAGCTCACACAATAGCACTATTGTTAGATATACAAGTAAAAGCACAATCACAACAATGAATTTCTCAAGATAAGCTCTATCTCTTGAATTTGATGATGAATGCTTGATCCTATGGCCAAGAGATGATCCCAAAGTGTGTCTCCATGTTTTTATACTCATTTGGGGGCAAAGAAACCATTAGAAAGTAGCTGGATGAGTTTGAAAAGGCTCCACAAATTTTGGTGAATGTTGCTCTATTTTTTTGTCTAAGAAAAGTTCTAGATTTCGTGTTAAGTTCTGGGTTTAACACGTTAAACTTAATTTCATCCTACAACAATAAAAAATGGCTAGAGATAGGTCATTAAAAGCTCTACAAGTCAGTCCAGGTAGCGTCCTCTGATTCATCCAAGTCATATTTCAAATTTGGGTTGAAATCTCGTCAATAGAAGATTTTGGGTGAAAGTCTTCAGACTTGTGATTAACAGGTTAAACTTAGAATTTAACACATTACCTGGCATCTCATAAAATAGACAGCAACTCCAAACTTCAAATTAAAGTTTTTTAATGCATTAAAACATAAATCTAGGAGCTGCGAATACTTGAGTGATAAAAAAAACTTGTTAAATTGTTTCTTTAATGGATTAAACACAAAACAACTTAGAAAAACTTGGCATTTGGAAATCAAACTTGATTCAAATATTGACATATTTTGATGACCTACTAACTTCTCTTTAAAAACAAGTTTCATCATCAAACTTAAAATATATTTTTTGAAATAACACTTGAAATACTTGGAATTTAAGCACAACTTTAACAAATCTATTTTGACCCAATAAAATGAGATTAAGCACATTAAAACAATATAATTGTCATCATCAAAATTAAATATTTTCTTGGAACAAATCCAACAATCTCCCTCTTTTTTATGATGACAAAACTACCTTTCAAAAACCATATATAACATCCAAACAACAATGATTTACTTTTCAAAAAATATATATAACATCCAAACAATAGACATAAACAATAATTTTCCCCTTTCATTAAATATTCTTTAATTTTATCTCTCCCCCTTTTTGTCATAATCAAAAAGACATATATCACCAAAAAAAATCATGAAAAATTCACAACATCATAACATGCAATAAGCTCCCCCTTAATTAAGACATACAAATTCTAAGGTACTTTTACAAGAAAACATGTTCCTCATTAGTCCAAACATTTAAAAAATTTCTCCCCCTTTCTAAATCAACAAAATAACCAAATATCAACTAATAAGATAGTAACATAATTAACCAATATTATATCATCAAACTATTAGAACAAATCCACAATGATCATGATAACATAAAATACATCACAAATCTTTCAAGAATTATGAATAACTCATATATAGTTATTAAGCAACATACCACAACCAAATAGCTCAATGCACCAATAATTACCATTAACAAATAAAAATTAATCAACAACGTTACCACATTAGAGATTTAATCTCAAGCATGTCATTGTGCTCCAAATCCTAATTCCCTTGTACTTGGAGCTTCATATTGAATCATTCTTTGATTGCTCCATACTCTAGCACCCCAGAGGAGATTTCATGTTCTAATTTTTGGTACCCAAATTTCTTTGGGTCCCTGAGGGTTAGCTCCAATAATTTTAATTCATTTAAGAACTCATACCAATTTATAGCCAATAGGAAATTTTCCTTTTCTTACCATACATTCATAAGAATAATGTCCTTTTCTACCTCAAGCATAACATGTTATATATGAACTACTCATGGATGATGACGATGCACTAATAAACCTATTTCCAAATTTCTTTTCCTTAAGTAAATGATCATAGCCTATACCCACTTTGTCATAAACACCTTTTTGACCACTAAGTAACAAGTTAAGTTTTTCTTTTTCCTTGACAAATCTAGACAAAGATTGGGCGAGATCAAAGTTCTCCTTTTTTAGCTCATCTATTTCTTTAGTCAATGATGCATTCAAAAATTTCAGTTCACCTACTTGTTTAGCAAGTTTTTTAGAATCCTTGTAAAGAGCATTGAAAGCATTTTTCAATTCTAAGTATTCACTACCTATGGATATGTATGAGTTAGAAGAGTCACTTGAATAACTTATTACCTCATTTTCTTCTTTTGCCATAAGACATAGATTGGAGTAGCTTTGATTTATTAATGAGGCTTCATCTCATCTATCATTAGGCACAAGTTGACATCCTCACTTGAATCACTTAATGTTGAACTTTCACTTGAAGATTGATCACTATCACTCCATGTTCTCATGGCTTTGCCATTTTTCTTGTTGTTTTTTTTTCTTGTGCTTATTTTTCTTCTTCAATGGACAATCAAATTGTAGATGCCTGGGCTCCTTACAATTGTAGCAAATTATATCATCCTTCTTCTTCTCATGTCTTTCTGTCTTGAATTTTTTGCTTCTTGATTTCTTAAACATCTTGCTAAACTTCTTTGCTAGGAGAGTCTCATCAATGTGTCCATCTTCACTTGATGATGAGTTATCCTCTTGGGTCTTCAAAGCCATTGACTTATTCTTCTTGATGTATCTTTTCTCAACTTGTTCCTTCATCTCATAAGTCAACAACTTTCTAAACAGCTCATCCATATGCATGGTTTTGATACTTCCTCCTTCATTGATGGCTTCAACTATGTTTTTCCATGATTGAGGTAAGTTCAACAAGATCTTCCTCACCAACTCCTCATTTGTATATTCCTTCCTAAGCAACTTGAGTGGTGTAAGGATCTCATTAAATCTTCTAAACATGTCTTGGATGCTTTCATTTGACTTTATGGTGAACAACTCATATGCCCTTACAAGCATATGAATCTTGGTGTCCTTCACTTGAGTGGTTCCTTCATATGTGGCCAATAGCTTGTTCCAAAAATCCATAGCATTTCCACAAGAACAAACCAAATTGAATATATCCGGAGTTAGTGAACAATAAATAATATTCATTGCCCTTGTATTCATAGTTCACATCAGATCATCCTTCGGTTCATATTCCGTTCGATCTTTTGGCTCTTGGTTCCCATCAACTATTTTTGTGAGAATTCTAGGATCACCCTTAATGATCCTCCAAAAAGCATGATCCATTGCTTGGATATGAATCTTCATTCTAGTTTTCCATCGATCAAAGTTTGTAGAGTCAAACAAAGGTGGCCTAGATGGGTTTTTCCCCTTAAGATGTATACTAGTGGTTGCCATGGATTTTTAAGCTTAAAAATTGCTAGATTTTGTCAAAACAAAGCCACTAGCTCTAATACCAATTGTTAATCCAAATGCAACCAAGAGGGGGTGAATTGGTTGCTTTAAAGACTTTTGCAAAATCAAAATTTACAACCAAATTTACTAAAACAAAGATCAATAATAAATCAAGCAAGTGTGAGGAAAATATTAAGAAAAATATAAAGAGAGACAAGGAAAGAGTGCACTGGGATTTACAAAGGTTCAACTCCACCAACTAGAGTCTACGTCCGCTCCTTAAGCTTGCCCATTTGAGAGTTCCTCCACTATGTCTTGATCAAGATTGCAATGGCATTTTCTTCAAGGTTCACACCTAACCAATCTCTAGTTTTTTCCAAGGCTCACTGGAAACCATTGCCTAGTTTTCTTCAAGGCTCACTAGAAACCACTAAGACTTGAGATGTTTACAAAATCACAAACTCACACAATAGCAATCTTGCTAGATATATAAGTAAAAGCATAACCACAATAATGAATTTCTCAAGATAAGCTCTTTTTCTTGGATTTGATGATGAATCCTTGATCTTATGGCCAAGAGATGTTCCCAAAGTGTTTCTCCATGTTTTTATACTCATTTGGGGGAAAGGAGACCATTAGAAAGCAGCTAGATAAGTCTGAAAAGGCTCCACAAATTTTAGTGACCGTTGCTTTGTTTTTTTGTCCAAGAAAGTTCCAGATTTCATGTTAAGTTCTAGGTTTAACACGTTAAACTCGATTTCGTCCTCCAACGGTCAAAAATGGCTAGAGACAGGTCATTAAAAGCTCTGCAAGTCAGTCCAGGTGGTGTCCTCTGATTCATCCAAGTTATATTTCAAATTTGGGTTGAAATCGCGTCAATCGAATATTTTGGTCGGAAGTCTTCAGACTTGCGATTAACAAGTTAAGCTCAGAGTTTAACACATTACCTAATATCTAAAAAAATAGGCAGCAACTCCAGACTTCGAATTAAAGCCTTTTAAAGCATTAAAACATAAACCTGGGAGCCTGGAATACTTGAGTGATAAAAAAAACCTGTTAAACTGTTTCTTTAATAGATTAAACACAAAACAACTTAGAAAAACTTGGCATTTGGAAATCAAACTTGATTCAAAAATTAACAAATTTTGATGACCTACTAACTTCTCTTTGAAAACAAGTTTCATCATCAAACTTAAAACATATTTTTTTAAATAACACTTGACCCAATAAAATAAGATTAAGCACAACTTTAACAAATCTATTTTTTTAAATAACACTTGGAATTTAAGCACAACTTTAACAAATCTATTTTGACCCAATAAAATAAGATTAAGCACACTAAAACAATACACTTGTCATCATCAAAATTAAATATTTGCTTGGAACAAATCCAACAGGCACAAACTTTAGAAGCCCGGATGCCCCTCAAAACAATGAATTTTTTACCTGAAAACCACGGTCACGGAGGTCAAAGCCCCAGTGACACCAGTAGAGTATAAAATTTCTTTTGAAATGACATTATAATAGTCATTCTGATAACTATAGCAAAAAAAATTATGATCTCTGGAAGTTGGGGTTCGCACAAAGCTTATTTTCGAGATTTCTTCTTTGGTTTCATTCAATCAGCTCACTCTAAGAATTCAACCACTATACACTCCTTATCAGAATAGTGTTAAAAATCGATCTTCATTGTCTCAACTTCTACAAGAAAGGTGGCAAGGAATTCAAAACAATGAGCACTTGGTTGGGTGGAGGGCGATGTTGCAAGTGGCTACTTGGTGTATTTGGAAGGGAAGAAATAAGCTAATTTTTGGAACAAAAGAATTCAAGCTAGTAGATATCCTTTTTTAGGTACAGAGTCACTCGCTCTTGTGGATTTTGAGTCAAGTTTCAAAGTTTAAACTTTCTTGGTCTCGTTGGTGTTTAAATCCCCTGTTGGCATTGAAAGGATGTTGAAGAAAGGACCCGGTAGCCTAGAGTTAAAGCATGGCATTTTGTTAATTAGTTATGATTGGTATTTTCGTAAGATTAAGTTAATATTAGGTTTTTGAGTTGTTTGGAATTTGCTCCATCTTTTTCTCTCTAAGACGAGGTTTGTATATATTTTTTTTACTATTTTCTTTTGATAAATTCTTGCATCGTTTTTAAAAAAAAATGGTGCTATCCTATATTTTTCTGTAAGTTGGGAAGGGGCTTAGCCATTGTATGTAATTTTTTTATTAGATAGTTAGGTGCAAAAAGGGGAGCATATTCCGCAGCAGGGGCTTTGGACTGTTCTCTTCTTATCAGATTATGTAGCCTCTCGTTAGTCTTGGCTTGGAGATCATAATTTATAATCTTCGATTTTGTATTAATAAAGTTTTCTTCTTATTGCCATTAAACAATAGTCTAATGAACATTTAATGAACTTATCTAAAAAAATATGAATGACATGAAGTTTGTGCATTCATCAGAATGTCCAACTTTTTTATTTTTCACTTTATCAAAGATTTTATATTAGGACAATTCGTTCAGATACACACAACCCATTAAAGCATTAAATCATACTTGCTAGGGTCCAAAATGAAATTTGGTCATTAAGTACTTGAATTTAGGCACAAACTTCTCTGTATTTATGGTTCACCCATTATCAAAAGCACACGTATTTTCTCCAATAATTGGTAATCATACATAACAAGTTGCCTCAATGAATCTTTCTATGTACCTAGCTCCTTCTCACCCGACTACCCCCGGAAGCCAACCACCAGTGACCCGTGATATTTATACTCAACCAATTCCTTCCCTGTCCCAAGAATCCCGATTTGCTGGCCCTTGCCAAATCCATCTGGAACAAAAAGGGGTGAAATCGGGTTAAATCCACTCATAATCCTAGGCAAAATCCTCGACCAAAGCCGTCTTCATCCCTGCAAAACCTCAAGCGATTTGGTTTTTGGTTTTTTTTTTCTTTTCTCTAACCTTTTCGGATCAATTGGAACATAAGTGTTTCATCTCAGTAAATTTGTATATGGATTGTGTTGGATTTGTTCCAAGTAAATATTTAATTTTGATGATGACAAGTGTATTGTTTTAGTGTGCTTAATCTCATTTTATTGGGTCAAAATAAGATTTGTTAAACTTGTGCTTAATTTCCAAGTATTTAAAGTGTTATTTCAAAAAATATGTTTTAAGTTTATTGAGGAAACTTGTTTTTGAAGAAAAGTTAGTAGGTCATGAAAATATTTAGTCTTTGAATCACGTTTGATTTCTAAATTACAAGTTTCTCTAAATTGTTTCATGTTTAATCCATTAAAAAAACAGTTTAACATGTTTTTTTTATCACCCAAGTCTTCCCAACTCCCAGATTTATGTTTTAATGTGTTAAAAGGCTTTAATTCAAAATCTAGAGCTGTTGTATATTTTTTAGATATCAAGCAACGCGTTAAACTCCAAGTTTATCCTATTAATCACAAGTCTGAAAGCTTCCGCCTAAGTTCTTCAACTGATGCGATTTGAGTCAAAATTTGAAATATGACTTGGACAAATTAGAGGATGCCACCTGGATACTCTGGCAGAGCTTTTAATGACCTATCTCTAGCCATTTTTGACCGTTGGAGGATGAAATTGAGTTTAAGGTGTTAAACTTAGAACTTAACACGAAATCTGGAACTTTTCTTGCATAAAAAATAGAGTAACTGTCACCAGTTTTTTAGGATCTTTTCCAGACTTTTCCAACAAGATTTCAATGTCTCTTTGGCCCTCAAATGAGTATAAATTTATGGAGAAACACCTTGAAGATGACTTTTGGCCATAAGATCAATGATTCATCATTAAATCCAAGAGAAAAAGCTCATCTTGAGAAATTCTTTGTTATGGTTGTGCTTTCTCTTGTATATCTAGAAAGAGTGTTATTATGTGAGCTTGTGAGCTTGAAAACACTTTAAACCTTATAATCGCTTGTGTGAGGAGTGGTTCCTAATGATCCTTGAAGAAAACTAGGGAGTGGTTTCTGGTTAGCCTTGGAGAAAACTAGTGTTTAGTTGCGTATGAATCTTAAATAAAACACCATTGTATTTTTGATCAAGAAATAGTGGAGGAACTCTCAAGTGGGCAAGCTTGAGGAGAGGACGTAGACTCCGGTTAGTGGAGTTGAACTTTCATAAATCCCAGTGCACTATTTTCTTTATCCTCATTTATTTACTTGCTTTATTTGTGATTAGCATTACTTGATTTGTTGTTGATTTTTTGTTGAGTAAATTTAGGTGTAAAATTTGATTTTGTTAAAGTTTTTAATACAACCAATTCACCCCTCTCTTGGTTGCACTTGGACCAGCAGATTGGAATGACCAATTCCTTGTCTGTGTGTACTTGAGGTACCTGTTTGCTATCATCCGATCTAGGTCTACAGAGTGGGCAGGCCAGTGCAGTTTAGGTAGAGGGCAACAGAGGAAGGAGAGGCTCCAATGGTAATACCATGGTGCAAGATGCTCCTGGACTTGGGTTTGCTTGGAATTTCAATTTTGTCTCCGATAAGCATGATGAAAAGTTACAAGTTGATAAACCGAATGGCTATCTCGCAAAGATGGAGTCAAGGCAGTTAGCTCGTGATGGAGGCGACAGAACGGTGGCTGTGAAAGGTTGATGGGCAAATTTGTCTGAAGAAAATAGGTCACTTATGACCCATATTTTGTACTCGGGTTTAACATGGATAACATATTAATGTGGCTTTGTACACACCAAATGAATAGGTAGATAGTATCTGATAGCTATGCTATCGATAAGCCCTAATTTTTTATTTTTAGAGTTAAGCAACTAACTATTGAAAGTTAGGTAAGCTATATCTATCACATGGCTAAGGTGTCATTGACTTAATACATACACTCGGAACCTCGAAGGTTGCAGAAAGCAGACAACAAGAAAGCAAACTTGATGGTCATCCAAATAAATTAACTGAGAGTCACATGGATATTATGTCTGCTGCTACAAATTTCATCACATGGTAAGTGTACCATGTGTGCTGGACCATTGGGTGCAATCTTCTTTTTTTGGTAAATAAAGCGATATATAAATTAAAAGAAAAAGATCTGCCTAAAGGCTGATTAAAAGGTCTAGAATTACAAGGGTTGTAAGCTCTCAAGGCCAAGCTACTAGTACTACATTCTTTAGGTCTAGAGACATCAACAAAATCTTCACAAAAACTGATCCTAATACAGTCAGTTATTCATCAAAAGACAAAAGTGCCTTCTATTTCTTAATTGGCAATCTTCAGAGCAAAAGAATTAGCTCAACTCCAATAAATAAATGAAAGGAAAATATTCTTCCTGAAACGGCGAGTGCAAATAAGAGTGAGAAAACTTTATTTTTTAAAATTTAAGTGGATAAGAATATTATAAAACAAAAATAGAAGCAGTACTTGAGCATGAGAATGGCAACTGAAAGTAAACGATTGTGCAACTTAGCCACGAAATCATGGTACTAAAAGAGATTAGCATTTCCATAAAATAAAAATAAGCAGTAGTTTACAGAAAAGCTTCCAAAGTTTTGAAAAGTAACCAGCACTCTTTTATTTAAATTGTTTTTTATTTTTTTAATTACAAATATTCAACTTTTGAAATTACTCTTTACTTAAACGATCTATTAACCATTTTTAGCAGATTTAGATTATCTAATAATAAATTGACTAATTTTTACTGGATTTAAGTTTTCCTCAATTCAAATGTAAAACAATCTATATATTTTCGCTCACTAATGTCAACACTCAAGAGATGTACAATTTTGCGATAAAGTGTTAATACCCAAAACAACAAGAGCAAACTATACTTTTACTCATATCGAAAGGTTTTTTCAGCTATTTATCCCAAAATAAACGCATCCAAACATGGTTTGAAACATTTAGTATGCCTGCAGGAGGCATACCTCCCAACCAGGCACCTGAAGCAAAGAATACTTCATTGCCTAGAAAGTCAAGTTGCTTTTTGATCCACCATGCGCAAATTGCATTCAAACTTGATTTGAAACTCGGCACTGAAGGGAGCAAGTGATCCAACAGAAAATGTTCATTCTGAGAGAGCATCAACTAATCCATTCGAAGTCTATCAGTTGTTGGACCGCAGTAACTTGAGACCAAATTAAAGGAAAGCTGCAAATAAACAAAGATTCGACAAAGCAAAAACAGGGCAGAAAAGAACACAAAAGAGGAGATATAGCAGATGAAAGAAGCCATCACAACAGCTGAATAGCCACGCCAATCTTCACTTCCACAATGTGAGTCAAGTCCTTACCAGAACCTGTGCCCCATCCCTCTTTACCTTCCCAGAAAACCTGATGTTTCTTTATCAAAGATTTTATATCACTTTGTACTCCCTCGACCTGAAATCCCCAGAAGAAACGATTTTGAACAAGAAGAGCAACGAATTATAATCAAAACCAACGAGAATATAAAATATTTGGGGTTGCATAGCGTGCACACCTGGAATCGAACCCGAACCCGACTGGGCCGAAGTGGTTAGTCTCCGTCTCCTGCGGCCGACGAATCGTCGACGGGGGAATCTGCTTGAACTCTCTGGTAGAGGGATTGCAGAGCCCGATGCGACTGTGGTCGCTGAGGCAGAGCAATCCGTTGCAAGGACCATCGACATCAGGATCGAAAAGGTATATATATGCATCATCATCATTGTCGTCTAATTTTCTCTTTTCTAACAGCAAAACATTAAGATCATACTCTTGTGTCAGAATCGGGTCTTGAACTGCTAGCCGCATGAATAAGTTCGCCTTTTTTTGGGATCCAGTTGCTTCATCAGTCGCATTCAGATCCTGAATAAATCTGCACCAAAGACTCGTCTAGGTAACGACTTAAACTTCTGATTCTGAAGATCCCATCAGAGCTCCCACTGCATGATAATATATCAGCAGCTTCGCCATAGCCCTGTGTCGGTTAAGCCCAGTGCGAGCGCTGCCCACCCTTGCCCGCTACTGTGGTTGCTTAGTCGAGTTCTAGAGCACTAATCGCTCCAACATCATCATACAAAAAGGTTCATCAACAATTCGGGCACAGTTTCTTGCCTTTATAAATAAATTGAATTTTTTTTCTTAATAAAGTTTTGTTTTAATTTCAAAGACAAGCGCAAATCATACTCTTAATCCGTACAACTTATTTGACGTGTGCCTAACTCGATTGTTGAATATTCGAAACTCAATTAGCTACTGGATTCGAAAAAGCCTTAGGTTAAAAACAAAAGGCTTTGTCCGGCCACATACTTCACATATCTAATGAAAGAGTCTTTGGCTTCCAACGAAACATAACTTATGCATTTGGGGCATTCAATTGGGTGATGATTCATGTGTAAGTCATGTGGCCTTGAAATAGACCTGGTGGATCATTTTATTATGCATTTTCAACTGTCAGCTTCTATTTGGCAAGCTATATTACACTAGTGGTTGCAAATTATGATACATCGAGAAATGAAAATTAATCAAGCAACACACTTAATTAATAAGCAAAACAAGAATCACTCGTGGAGATAGCAAGAAGCTCTAAAAATACTTCATTAATATTATTAATAGCCTATTTAATAATAATGTAGGAAAGCTATTTATAGACTTACAAAGAAACCCAAATCCAAAATAAATAAAAAAACGAAAATAAAAAAATTGATACAAACTTTAGAGGCCCATATACCTCTCAAAATGATAGATTTTTTACTTGAAGACCATAGTCATGAAGGGTAAAGCCCCTGTGACACTTGCAGCATGTGAAATTTCCTTTAAAATGACTTTATAATAGGCATTTTGACAACTGTAGCAAAAGTTATTATCTAAGAAAATTGGACTTCGCAGAAAGCTTATTTTCAAGATTTATTCTTTGGTCTTGTTTGATTACCCCACTCCAAGAACTCATCCACTAGACTCCCCATGTCTAATTAGTGCTGAAATTTGATCTACATTGTCTCAACTGCTACAAGAAAGGCGGCAAGGAATTCAAAACAAGGAGCACTTGGTTGAGTAGAGGGCAATGATGCAAATGGCTGCTTGGTGTATTTGGAAGGGAAGAAATAAGCTGATTTTTTGAAGAAAAGAATTCAAGCTGGCAGATATCATTTTTCAAGTACAGAGTCACTCGTCCTCGTGGATTTTGAGTCGAGTTTCAAAGTTTAAACTTTCTTGGTCTGGTTGGTGTCTAAATCCCTCGTTGGCGTTGAAAGGGTGATGAAAAAAGGATTTGGTAGCCTAGAGTTGAAGCATGGCGTTTTGTTAGTTATGAAAGGCATTTTTTGTAAGATTAAGTTACTATTGGGTTTTGTATTGCATGCAGCACCACCCTCATCCTCTCCCGGGCGGTGTTTTATTTCCAACATCGTGCATGGCCAGGCACGAGGCATCGGAGTTTCATTTTTTCATCCGCACGGGGGAAACTCCAAAGAAAGACCCCAACAATAATTTCATTACCCAAGAACACGGGTGGGTTTAAGCAAAGAATCAATTGGGTTTCATGGAAAAAAGTGGTTTTGAGTAAAGAGGCTGGGGGTCTAAATTTAGGAAGTCTGTTAGGCAAAAAATTGAGCCTATAGACAAAATGGTTGTAGAGGTTTCATTTGGAGGATAGGCCCCTGTGGAAAAGATTGGAGATTCAGTGTGGGAAGACATAATTAGAATTAAGGAGGATTTAGCCTCTTTAGGAAAAGATCTCTGGGGCTTATTTAAATGGGTGTGGGAAAAGGTGATAAAATTCGTTTTTGGGAAGATATTTGGGTAGAAGAGAGAACCCTCAAAGTGTCTTTCTCGAGGGTGTACAATCTTTTTTAAAACAAGGGTTGTTTGTTAGGCAATGTGGGGAGTTGGGTTGGTGGTGTCTGGAGATGGGTTGGTGATTGGCGCAGGGAACCTAGGGGGGGCGGGAAACCATAGATTTGATTCTTTGTTGCAGGTTCTTGACGGCACTCACTTGCAAGAGAACGTTCCTGACACTATTCACTGGAGACTCAGTTGTGATGGGTCTTTCACATTCAAATCTCTTGCCAGCCTGATAGATAAAAATCAGTTTTCAGATGAAGTTATAGATGCAAGCTTCAAGAAGAACAAGGCTGTCCTGCAGAAAGTAAATTTGTTCGAATGGAGATGCCAACAAAATTTAACCTCTAGAAGCGTGCAGTGCTTCAACAGAGTTTGAGCTGTTGGTCTCATATGCCATATTCTGATTGGGTTTGCAATCCCCTCCTTGCTGCGGAAAACTGTGTATGATGTGCTCGGCTCAGCTGCAAATGCCTTCAGCTTTTTCCTTGTTTTGAGCTGACATTGCTATGGCACTCATTTTGTTCCTTTTCGTCCATCTAGCCTTTGGTTGGATGGGCTTCTTCAATAAATTCTTCCTCTTTCACCGTTCAAAAAAAAATTAAATTTGGGTTTTTTGGGTGTTTGGAATTTGCTCCATCATCTTTTCTCTAAGATGAGGTAGGTTTGTCTCTATTTTCTTTTATTTTCTTCTGATAAATTCTTGCATCGTCAATTTAAAAAAAAAAAAACAAAATGGTGCTATCCTATATTTTTCTGTAAGTTGGAAAGGGACTCAGCCACTGTATGTAATTTTGTTATTAGATAGTTAGGTGCAAAAAGGGGAGCATGTTCCGCAAGAGAGGCTTTGGACTGTTCTCTTCTTAACGGATTGTCTAGCCTCTCGCTAGTCTTGGCTTGGAGATCATAATTTATAATCTTAGATTGTGTATTAATAAAGTTTTCTTCTTGTTGCCATTAGAAAACAATCTAATCAATATTTAATGAACTTATCTAAAAAATATCAATGACATGGAGTTTGTGCATTCATCAAAATGTCCAGGTTTTTTATTTTTTTTACTTTATCAAAGATTTTATATTATTTGTTGGGGCAACTCGTTTGACAAACACACAAGCCCAACGCATTAAATCATTCTTGCTAGGGTCCACAATAAAATTTGGCCATCAAGTACTTGAATTTAGACACAAACTTCTTTGTATTTACTGTTCACCCAGTTTTAACAATAGGGGTGATCAGTATTCGGTTCAAATCAAAAAATTGAAATAATTTGAAATTTTGATTTAGTTGATTCAGTAATTCGGTTCAGTTTTGGTTGAAACCGGATAACAAAAAACTCTATTTCAGTTTGATTTCAATTTTAGATTTTGCTTAATTTGGTAGCCGAATTAACTAAAATTTTTTATATTTGATTTTTTTTATTTTTATTTTCATGAACAACAAAGCTATAAACTAACTCAAATTAACTTGGATTCTTGTTTTCTTTCTTTCCATGGATAATAAATCTTCTATATTAAATGAAATTTAAAAAGAAAAACAATGTGTCTATCTCATTTCCTCTCTTATAAAATTTCACTTCTATTTTTTCAGTTAATTTGGTTTGGACCGAACCGAACCAAAATATTTTGGTTCAGCTTAAATTCGGTTTTATAGACTAATTCAATTTATTCGGTTTCTTATCATCCAAAACCGAAAATCGATTAAACAAACTAATTTGGTTCAGTTTAAACTAAAAAAATAGAATAATCACCTCTAGTCAAAAGCACATGCATTTTCTCTAGCAATTAGTAGTCACACAAAACAAGCTACCTCAATGAATCTTTCTATGTGCCTACCTCATTCTCATTTCGCTACCCTCGGAAGCCACCTACCCGCTAAAAATATGAGAATTACTAAACATGAACGTCTAAAAAAAATGAAACTACTAAATATAGAAGTCTCCTCCCAAATATGAGACTTATTAAATATAGAAGTACAAAAAATGAAAGTTACTAATTACGGAAGTCACCATTCCAAAATATAAGACATACTAAATATAAAAGTCTCAAAAAATGGAAGTTACTAAACATAAAAAGCTCCATATTTATAACTTACTAAATATGGAAAATAATGAAAGAGGAAAGTTAAGGTTTAGTGTGAAGGTTAAAATCGAGCCTTGTCGGATTTAGTCATTGGGTCATCTCGGGTTTGGGTCAATTCAAACTCAAGTCATTTCAAGTTCAGGTATTTCAGGTTTGAGTCATTTAGATTCGGGTTTTCTCAGGTTTTCCTTTAATCGAGTTCGGGTTTAGGTCGGATTAGATATAGTCGGGTTCAAGTTGTTGACTTTTTCAGTCAAATCGGGCCAGGTCAGGCTTGGATTCGGGTGGGTTGGCCCAGGTCATCAGGTTGGGTTAGATTTTGCCATCCCCAAACATAGATGATCCCAGCTTATGTAATCAAACACAATATATTGCATGAATAAGATAAAATTTGAATAAGAAGATAAATAAGTAAATTAATAAAACACTTGGAAAAACAATTTTAGAATAAAACAAGTATTTGAAACCTCTTATTTTGATTGAAAATCAGTTCAATGCAAAATAACTTTAAATCAAAATATTGAAAAATTATTAAGTTAGAAAACTTAGTACTTTCATTTTTAGAAATGGTAGTACCCACTTACCTCAAAATGCAGCTTTCGAACTCCTAAAGTAATTTTTTAGTCAACTAAAACAAATATACGGAAGCTTATGCCAAAATATAATAAATTTAAGGGAAAATCCAAAATCACTAGCTGTCAGTGGCCCAAATGAACATGTCTGGAACCTAAGAATTCACTGAAGTGGTGTTAAAAGCTATAAGGACTGATATTGTACTTAACCTGATTATATACTTCAGTATCCTACTTCCAGTGACCAAGTTGTAATGTTTTAGACTATAGGGTGTTGATGAACCCGCCTTTAAGCAAGAAGAACCTAAAGTGTAGTTAGCCCAATTTTTACCCAAAAATACGATTCGTCGTCTTCTCCCTTCATTGCGACTTGCCGGATCACTACCATATGCAGCCAAAACCTCACCAAACTTGTTTTTAATTCGTTATAAATAATCCCAATTATCAATTGACTCTCCCAATTATAAAAATAAATTATAATCAACCAAATCATTAACCTAAATCTCTCTTCAAGTTTAAAGAATTCACATGTTGCTTTTACTTTATCCTCAATTGATGATCTCTTTTTCCACTTCTTTAACCAAAAGCAATAGCCATATGAGAAAGTAAGAAATACAAAGTCCTAACTTTCTTTATTTCTCTCTTTTTTTATAACTTATTCCAGTCTTCCTCGTTTTAAGCCAAATTCCTTTGGTTTGTGCCGTCCCTTTTTTTTGTAATTCCCTCGCTTTTTTTTTCTTTGCTTCTTATTTTTATTATTTTTTTCGTCCTTGACCTTAACATAAATACCTAAAATAATGAGTAAACTAATTTAAGGCTAAGCTATTACAGACACTAGCAAGATCAATTGTCCAGCACTATTGCACAGATACATCGTACCCACTAGGAATAGATGGCATGCTTATGGCAGGCAATTGAGAAGATTCAACCGGTTGCACCGGAGTTCAATGGTTAGGCTCTATTCCTCACCAGACTGAGTGGCATTAGGCTAGTATTGTCTTACATATATTTGGACTATTATAGTTAACAGTGGGTTTTGGCTAACTACATTTTGGGACCTCTTCTATTTTAATTGTCAAGTAACATGTCATTGTGTAAATAATATTTTGGATTAATGGAAACTACTTCTACTTATGGTTGTTGCAATTGTGTGGAATTGATATCAATATTGAAATGTAGGTAGGAGGATTAAAAAATGGATAAGGTAAACTATTGGAAATTGTTGGCATAAACTAATGAGGGCCAACTATCACAAATTAGCAACAGTTGATCTTCACTAAATTAGCGATGGTTTGCTCTTACTAAATTAGGGATGGCTAGCCCTTATCAAATTAGTAACGGTTTACCGTTGCTAACTTAGTAATGGCTAAATGTCACTAATTTGTGACGCTCAGCCCCCGATAATTAGTGACTAACAGCCTTCGCTAAATTAGTGACAACAAACTTTCACTACAAAACTAAAATTAGTGACAAAAACCCGTCACTACTCCAAACAAATTAGCGATAATTAGTCGTCGCTAAGTTAGCGACAGTCAACCGTTACTAAAACTACTGACAATCAACCTTTGCTAATTTATCAATGGCAAAGCGTCACTATAACTCTAGCAACACACTAGTAACGCCGATTAAGTGATCGTCAATTTAGCGAAAGTCAACCGTCACTAAAGAGCGATGGAATGCGTCACTAACAATCTAACGACAAGTAAATTAGATGCAGACAAATTAATGATGGCTTGCCATCACTAAATTGAATTTAACGTAGGCAGACTGTCGCTAATAGTTGTCACTAAAACCATTTTTTTTAGTACTGTATTCACAATCGATTTTTCATGCTATTTGACATAGCCTGATGGAAAAAAAATTAATTCTCTGATACTTGATTGGGATGTCAAATAGATATGATGATTACGAATTGCAGCCATAATAAAACTGATATTGATTTATTGATGTACTGTCTATTTGAATTGGTAGGAGGACTAGTATTATGTATATTCATCCTCCGACTAGTATTTACTTTTGGCCCTCAATATCCATAACGACTTGTATGCTATTAAACTCCGGAAAAAGAGCTACGAAAAGGTGAATACTTGTAGGAAAAACTCAACCTTATGAAATGAAATGAGAAGATTGGAACAAGGTATCAAGGTTTAACAGGTTTTTTGTGCATGATTCAGGGGGTTACGAAGCGGGGTTTTAATATGTGAATTTGAGGGACCATCAAGGGTTTCGAAGTGGGTTTTTGAAAAATAGGAGTGAGGAGTTTAGATGCATAGGGGATTATGGTTTATTTCTCTATACTGTGGGTTAATGTCTGCCCTAGTTTTTTGCTGGAGCTTCATGTGCACTTCTTTTTAGTTAATTAATAAAGTTTCTTCCCGTTCAAAACAAAAATATTTGAATTATACTTAAATAAGTAATTAGACTTGCTTCTGTGATGGTATGTTCATTATGATTAATATTGCTACTGAGTTGGGTAGAGCTCCCAATTGCAGCAAAGAGAGATCAAGTAAATGTTAAACTTCGAGTGATATGACGAAGATGAAGTGTCGCTGTTACCCAATGTCACTTAAATGATACTGATATTAATTTCAGCCTTTCTTGTGTGTCTGAGTGTTTTTTTTCTTTTTGTTCTTATAGCTTTTCTTTTTCTTTTTTCTTTTTTTTTTTTTTTTGCTCTTATAGTTCTTGTGGTATCTCACTCATTTGTGGGGGTTCATGGAATACAACTCAAGCATTAGCTACCTATGAAATGAGAATTGAGTGCACTGCTAGCTACAATATATTTATTTTGTTAAAAGGAACTTCAGTTCTGATTTTCCTATTGATCTCCCATTATTTAAAACTGTTTTATTATATTTCTACTGGAAAAAGTGTTACTTCCACTTTTATATATATTTTTTAATATAATTGATGTCATTCAATTCGAAGGTTAATAATAATTTTGAATACGATTACTTGAATAATAATTTACGTACATACATATATACGTTTTTTAACGTAACCAATGTCTTTTACATTATGTTTAGTAATATTTTGATAAAATATGCATTTGCACTTCAAAAAGATAATGCCGATGAAAAAAAAATTAACTAGAATAGATAATGATTTGATAATCCAACTAGGCAAACACATCTGAAATAACAACAAAATTGAAGCATTTCTGAACAAAAGTTGATGAAATTTCATCGCTAGGAATGATAGGCGAAAATAATTAAACATAGTTTATTTTCTATCGGTCTTGGGTTAGAAAATTCACGTTTCTAACACAAATCTATTAGAAAATACGTGCTGGTAACATGTACGTTAGACATAAATTTTCTGACAACTAAAGGTTCAACCTTTATGATTACCAAATGTTGACTCCTCTAAAACACTCGCTATAAATTTTTAACAGCCAAAACTCCCCCCAATTTTTTAGCGTGTGACAAATGAAAATAAGCCGTTGAAAATTTTTAATGATTTTGGATGATAGAAATTTCTAATGGCTTGGCCATTAAAAACTTTGCACGGATTTAGTATGGTAGAATTCAAAATTAATTTGTAAAGTGGGCTTGTTAAAATTTTAAAATAAAAAATAAAATGTTAGAAAATTTACACCTTATTAATAAAAAAAAAAGCTAAAATTACACAAAATATAAAGGAGTGGCCCACTTCAAATAGCCAAAAAATTGCACCAAATTTACACATATACATTAGAGCTCCAAAAAATTACACCAAATTTACCGGAAATCACAACAATTATACCAAAAATTACGTTAGAGCTCCCGGCAGGCTTGGCCCTTGTGGATCGAAATGCAATCTCTCATTGCCATTGAAGAAGCGAGAACAACCAAGAAGAAACATACATATCAAGAAGCCTTCGAACAAGACAACTCGAAATAATAAAACGAATGTCTGAAGTCCGCCACGCCCAAAACAAAACTCTCCGAGGGAACCAAGCCAAACAGCTAACCCAAAACCAAGAAACCAAAAAAAAATTAAAAAGTTAAAGGCTTGAACATCACCAAGACCGATTTACAAAATCGATTGGGATTCTGAAAAAATGGCTTTAGAATAAGATAAAGAGGAGAATGAGAGGATCAAAACCATCTAAATGAACCAAATTTTTAAAATGAAAAATTTGATCCTAAACTTTGTAGGCCAATAAAAAAAGGATTGAATTTTTCAAGAAATAGCTTTGTAAAAAAGTTTAAGAGGATGGAAAACAAGCAATCGGATCTTGTGAAAAATTTTGGAAATTTTTTTTTCCCGAAGGGGAATGGTTTTACCACAAACTCATGTTTGGAGAAAATATTAAAGATTTGGGGCCATCGAAACTGCAGACCTTTCACCACCGCCAGATGTCTATGAGCTTTTTTCTTTTTTAAAGGCAGAAAACAAGGAATTATATTGTTGAATAGACAAGAATTTGTATATGTATAAAACTAGCAAGAAGCTAGTTCCAACTACCCATCAATGCCCCCCAACACTCCCTTATAACTATGATTACATAATGTTTACACAAACACACATCCCCTCCTTTTTATAACCAATTCTGAACCACATCTTTTGAACTAAAAAGCCATTCAAACCAACTACAATTGAGTTTTGAACACCTATTCCTAATCCAAAAGTAGGATGGACTTTGAATTTGCAAAAGCACATGTCCAGTTGATTTTCTACCATCTTTGAATACTAATTATTTCTTCTATTCCAGAGAGACCAAACCACAATGAAAGCTATAGCCTCCCATACCTTTTGTTGAGCCAAGTTAAAGCTAACTACAAGTTGGTCAAATAATGCTTCCATCAAATCACCTGCTACCGTCGCACGAAGATGCTACCATGAATATACTAAAGACCAAACAACCCTTGCTTGAGAACAGTTCACCAACAAATGGTCCACCGATTCCTTTTCCTATTTATAGAATGGACAAAGTATATCTTGAACCGATATACCTACCAATGCTAGATTAATTTTTGAAGGAAGTCTATACTGTAGAGCCATCTAGATGCAAACATTAACTTTTCAAGGAACCCACAAACTCCATCTTGTAGCTTGGCCACCAGATGCAATTGGTAAAAGTGTTTCATCCACCATAATTGAAAACACCTTTACCAAATATATACCACTAGAGTGCAGCTGTCACCTCCATCTGCCAAAAGAACCTACATTCAAATTTGATGAATCTGGCAATTTCAACAACTCTTCAAACTCTCCAACCTCCCTCCCTCTTAAATTCCTCCACCACAACCATTCCCACCCATTGTCCCTCCTCCTTTCTTTAACCAAACAATTTTTGAAACCTCCAACATATATAACCTAGGAAATTTATGCTTCAAAACAAAATTTGGGAAATGGGAATCATAAGTCTTCAAGTGGTGGCAGGTAAATACGATTCATGGACTTTATTTATTGAAACCATTAATCATCGACTTCGACTTCGACTTCTCTTTCTTGTGGATTGTTAATAGTAGCGGCTTGTCAAGGTGTTCTTGATATGAATGGTGTCACATTTCATTTCGGTTATTTAAAATTAGCTGGAGTAGGGTGTGAATATTCTGTCTGGTTGTTCTTGTTCCTTCTTCTTATCTTTGTACTTAATGAACGACATAAATTATTAGCTGTTTCTATCTATAAATTAAGTTTCTTGCGTCAGGTCTATACTTTTGTGCAATTAGTCTTCCGGCTTGTGTGTAACTAGCAATGTAAAATTCATTTTCTTTTTACCAGTGGAGGCCTAACAAAGATCTACTAGCGAAAGACAATCGTACAATGGATGGTTACTTTTAATAACACATTATGTTCTTAACTTTAGGGAAAACTAAACAAAGTGGGGTATTGTTTGGGTACGTACATTAGTGCAATTCAGGCTATTCATTCGCCAGCTGAGGAAGCATCATAGGGCAACCATTATAAAAACCCCTTGATGGAGTCCGGAAACAAATCAAAGCTTCAACCCAAAAAAAATGCAGAGGTGTGGATTAGTTGGGGCTATAGTGGCCACTCTTGTAGGCATAGCCATCTTTGTACCAAGCGTATCTGCTCAGCAGCTCGACTTCTACAAATTCAGCCTCCAGTGGCCGCCGACAAGGTGCAACACCAGACCAAACATATGTATAACTCCGTACCTGAGTGAGTTCACCATCCATGGGCTTTGGCCACAGTATTTTCCAGACAACGGTGTCCCTCCTTACACTAAAAACCTCAGCTGCACATTTGTCACGCCCATAACACCAAGTGCTGTTATTGTAAGCAATCTCACCAAATGTTTTTGGGTTTTATCTTTGCTCTCCAAGGTCTTTGATTTGTAGTTTACTACTTTTAATCTTATTATTAAATGCCATTTTCTGCCCGGTCTTTAGGTTTAGCTTTTGTAGCTTTTACCTTGATAAACATTTTCATCTTTGCCAATCGATAACAAAAGTTTTTGTTGCTACTAATTTACAATGTTTTCTTTCTACATTTTGAAACCTGACCCTCTTGGAAAAGATCAAATACAGCCTGGTGCCAAGTCACAGTTAACCACAAAATGGCCGAACTTGAAGGATTATAATAGTCAAATGGTTAACAAGCAATTTTGGCGACACGAATGGAGCCGACATGAGATGTACTCTGCTTGGCCTGCTCAACCTGATAGTTATTTCAATGCGGCCTTACAACTCAAAAGTGCCTTAGAACCAAATGGCGTGTCACTACGTTCCTTCCTTGAAGGTAATCTACAAATGAGTTGAAATAATTAAGAGACTTCTTTATATTGTGTTCTAGCTACAGACAATCTATCGGGAGTTGGATTTACACCGAGTGCCACAGTCACTTATATAGCAGGGGACATACAAATTCAACTCATAAAAAAATATGGTAAAGTTCCAAAAATATCATGCAATTTCGTAAATAATGTGCTGCAACAATGAGAGATCCATTTCTGCTACACAAAGAAAGCAAATTTGGAGCCTGATGTTCTCACAAATTGTCCGACACCATTCAGTAATCGGTGTTCCACTTTGGGCGGCCAAAGTCAGATAATTTTTCCACCAATCAACACCTGAAGACTGAAACGGATGCGGATGGAGACTTAGAGCTTGAGCTCCAGTTGTCCACTATATATGTCTACCTAAGCTTGAAATAATGTTTTGACAGTTAAGAGAGTATCTCTTAATTGTTGAAACTAAATGAAGTCTTGTTTGTAGTTGGTGATGTTTACTTTTGATCATGCTTACCTATATTGGAAAAAATCCATCTTTTTTTTTTTTTGCAATTTCAATAAGCTTCTAACATTATTAAAGCGTCTAACCCAAAATCAATTAACAATGAGTTGAAAGGTCTCATCACTATATAAACTTTCACTAACCCATTTTTGTTGAATATGTGCATGGGGTTCCCTACTTAAGACACCCTACATGTAGGCATGTTCGGCTCTATCATGCTGGTTATTTTAACAATATTAGCTAGGGCAACAGCAAACCTCAGACTCTAATACTATGTTAAAGCATTTATTTTAAAACCAATTGATAATAGGTGGAGAGGTCTCATCACTATATAAAGGTTTCATTGACCCCTTTTCTTACCTATGTGAAAATTTCCCACCTTTTCTTGAATAGAAAATAATTAATATTAAGAGTAAATAGAGAACAAATACTCCTAGTTTCAGAAAGATACTAGAACAAAGCATCCCAACAATCTCCCATGAAACATAAAGAACTACACCCATCTCACAAAACCTGTCTGATGACCCAAGTCCGTAACCTATCCATAGAACACCTACCCACACCACATGGGTCATGGTGATCAAGCTCTAAAACTTGGAGCCATATATGCAAATAAGAAATCACATAGACTTCCAATGTGGGATATGAGATGACATAATCTCCCCTACTTATATGCCCAATGCCCTCGTCACAAATAGATCCAGAATTGTGAGCCAGTAGGTAATAGATATGAACTATACACAGAACAGACAGAACAAAATTTGGCCTCGGCTAATACAAAATTAGAAGTACGGCTCACACCATCACGGAACCAAGTTGGCTCTAATACTATTTATGACAACCCAAGTCCAGAACCTATCTACAAAACACCTGCCCACACCACATGGGTTATTTTTTGGAAAAAGACAAGCACTAGGTGATTAAGCTTTAAAACTTGGAGTCATATATACACATCAGAAATTACATAGACTTCCCATATGGGATATGGGGTGTCACAATGATGGATCAACCCCAAAATTATATTAAGTACAGTGTATTTAGGTTAATTGTATGAGTACTAAGTTAAAAAAAAAAAACAGAGAGACAAATAGAGTTATAAACATAATAGGAGAATGATTTGTTAATATATATATATATATATACCATTTTTGAAAGAAAAATAGGGTTTAGTTTTCTACTCTTACGTCATTGTGGTTCTTTATAAGAAGGAGAATAAACAAGGATTGAAGATGAAGACCAAGTTTAGGAGTTTCTTCTTCAAAAAGATTAACTTTGTTGAGTTCTATGTTAGAATTTTATGGTATATCTATGAAAGGATGTTCATGTAATTGAAGAAGAAATAAAATTAATTTGGGTGAAATTTTGATAAGTTTTAGATATTGAAAGGGATAATTGATTATAAGGATTGTTTGGGATGAATGAAAAATAATTTTTTTGAAGTTTAGCTTTATATGAGGGAGAATAGTATGTTGCAAAGGATTGCCAAAAGAGAGATTGAAGATTTTTTTCCTTTACTATTAACACCCAACTTCAAACTCCTGTATTCTTCTTGCTACAAGAAGACTCAATACCTTTGGATACCAAAATTTTTGCCTCTTTAGTTTATCCAAAAGCATTGGCGGAGCCCTAAGAAAAATTAAATACAAATCATTCTTCCCATTATTTTCCCCCACCTTTGAGTATTTGCTTTAGTTTTTTCATCAACTAAATCCTTTGAAAGGAGCATTGTCCCTGTGGATTTTAATGGAAAATCCAAAGTCGCACCCTTTTAGTCCTTTGGCTTATCCAAAGATTTTAGAATTGATGGGACTCCAAGAAAAATTAAGTACGAAGCATTTGAAAAATATTTATCCCTACACCATACTCCCTGACTTGTTTACTTGCCTTGAAACCCATACCAGAACATCAAGACCCATTATTAAATGAAGATTTTGACCTAATAGACATTTTTTTAAATCCCTTCTCAAGCCCATCATCAACACTACTCATAGGCCCACCAAACATAACAAACTTATCATGCCCACCAAAAATTCTAACCCGACAATGCTGCATCCACTTGATCCATTATAGTTTTCTCCTTACTTCTAATCATTTTTTTTCCTTAATACCGTCATGCCTCTTCATAACCACATCTCCCTGTTTTTCTCTTTTCCTTTTCATCAACCAGCATAAGTTGCTGCTGAATGGACACACTTCTTACCTTTTCCCAGACACTGTTGCACCTGCTCTCTTATCGACTACAAGATAAAATCATTTTGGCGACCAACAAATTGGTCACCATTTCACTTTTTGGTGACTGAAAAATTTTGTCATGAATTGGTTGCCAAAACATTGGTCAATAGGGTGGGGTGACCGGCTGGGCAACTGATTGTCGTGATCACCAATTCTTATATTTCTTTCAGAATTCCAAATTCCCAAATAGAAAATTTCTTTAATCCATGATTTCAGATAAGAATTTAAAAATTTTTCATTTCATATTTCTTAATAGATGTTCTTCTTAACATTTCTTTTATTGATTACTAATTTTTAATTTTTATGAAGTTTCATAATCTACTAGATGGAAAGGAAAAAGGCTTTCAAACAACAGAAAATTAGGAAGAGCAATAGAAAAAGAAGAGAAACAAAGGCCTTCAAGCTTAGAAAAAGGATAGTCCTCATGCGTCTAAAGAGATTGGCTTCTTTAATCCAGTCAGACTTTTGTGGAAAGCAACACTCTTCCCTTAATTTGTGATCTCTATTTTGGCCAAATTCTTTTGCTCCCACTACTTAAAAACATACATTTTCCAATGGTCAAATTTTCAAATGCCAAGTTATTGGAAATTTCCAACGTATTGAGCCATTGGAAAAAGGGAGATGAATTTGCCGTTGGAAATTTTGAAGAACTGTTGGAAATTTTCAATGGCCTAGCTATTGGAAATTTCCCAACGCGTTAAGCCATTGAAAATTTTAGAATTTCAATTTCCAATGCGAAGGCCATCGGAAAAGGATGCTTTTGAACCAATAATTTTACAATTTTAAAAAGTAAAGTAGTATTTTGAAAATATTTTGTTATACATAATAATAATAATAATAATAATAATAATAATAATAATAATAATATCATTCCTCATCCACTCGTCATTCATCATTCTTCGCCATTCATCCCTCTCCTCGCTCATCCGCCGGTCTATATATATAGATAATGGTTTTGATATAAATAGTGTGGGTTCATATAGCTAAGGTTAAGTTATGCTAGGTTTATATATATATATATCATATATTTATACATCATATCCCTCTCATTCCTCATCCACCCGTCATTCATCATTCTTCGCCATTCATCCCTCTCCTCGCTCATCCGCCGGTCATTCATCAATCCCGTTGTTCATCCTTCTCATCACCGCTCGAATCGTTCTCCCTCAACCAAGTCGCTCTTCACAGTTTGAATTGCCTCCTCCGTCTGAATCATTCACCTCCTTCTCTATTATTTGAATCATTCTGCTCCCACTCTATTGTTTGAATAACCTCCTCACCATTCACATCCTTGGCCTCACCTCCTTGCCCCTCACCTCCTTGGCCACACCATTTGGTATCAGGTCTTGTGTTTAACTGTAGATCTGGTTAGGTCATGGTGTGATCTTCTAACTATTGCAGTGAATTTCTTAATTGTATATTTGGTGTTTGATTGTAGATCCATTTTGTTTATTTTGTTTGAATCTGGCAATTTTTCTTTTAATATTATGAATTTTGTGATTTTTTTTTATTTTTTTAATTTGTAAATTTTTTAATCTTATGGATTTAGTGATTTTTTTGAATCTTATGAATTTTCTGATTTTTGTGATTATTTTAAAATTAGGGGTCATATATATATATATAATCAATAGATAAATTTTTTGTGAATATAACATATAAATTATGTTTTCAATAAATAGAAAATATAATTTTAGTAATATATAAAATATTTTATTAGGGTTTTTTACTGAATTTTAATTAATTTAATTTTTTTGAATATAAAGTATTAAATATATTTTTAGTAAATATAAAATATAAATTTTTTAATTATATAAATATATTTTTAGGTGTTTTATATATATATTTTATATATTTATAAAACAAGTTTCCAAAAGCTTGACTGTTGGAAATTTCCATTGGCCTAAGCCGTTGGCATATTTCCAACAGCCAAGCTGTTGGCCATTGGAGCATGGTTTTGTCATTGGAAATACTTCTGTGAGGATAGGCTGTTGGAAATTTTTAACATCTCATATTCCAATGCAAAGGGCATTAGAAATACGAATGGCCAATTCTTAAGCCATTGGAAAAGAATTTTCCAACACTTGATTTGCTAATGGTGCTGTTGAATTTTCCAACGTAAGACAGTTGGAAAATAACATTTTTTCAATAGTGTCCAAATTAAACCAAGCAGAAAAATGGAAATGAAAACAACGTGTAAGAGAAGAGAAACAAAGCATAAGGAAAAAAAATTATGGATGACAATTTATAAGGTAGAGGCACTGAAGATGAAGCTGATTGATCAGCCTTGTTCCTCACAGATTACCAACATATATATTTTAAGGAAGGCAACTGAATAAGGCCAACCGATGTCCCTTGCACCAAGGTTTTGAATCCCGTATTAGATGTCATACCGTTTTTTTATGGTACAGCATAGGATCGACACCATGTCAGAGTGTCTCAGATGTACTAGTTATATGTTATATATAACATATGAACAAATAAAATATACAACTATTTTGAGTGTGCGGGAAAAGTGTATATGACATGTATATAGATTAATTAAGAACTTTTTACACATAAATAATACTTCCCCCATCCATTTTCTTTACATTCTTTTTGTTTTTTTTATTTGAATATGACTTAAATTTTTTATATTATAGAAACTAAAAAATTTATATTTTTTAGATATAATTTTTTAAAAAATTTTAGCAAATATTAATATAAACAATTTAAGTTAAACTTAATTAAGTTAAAAAACTGAAATGTTGCACAGAACTGGAGCTAAAGGTAATATATTTTATAAATTAAAAAAAAATTTTAAGCATAGAGGACATTAAAAAAAAATTTTGTATAAGTGATGAATGAAACAAAGTAATTATATATTTTACTTAAAAATATTCAAATATGAAAAAAAAAGGCGCATTTTCCAAGTTCCAAGATAGTACAATATGGTGCTGGATAGCTAGGATGCCAAATACTAGCCGATATGATCTGCTATGATAGAAGAAACGAGACACAATTCTTGTACCGTTTTTTACCAGTAAGGCCGGTACCAATCAGTATTGACTAATATGGTATAAAATCTATAACCATAAATTCTCAGAATTTTTATGGATGGACAGAATGCCCCACTCTATTGGAGTTTTGAAGGATTAGATAATTTTTGCTTCCCTACCAGCTTGGAGCGAGTTGGATTAGCATTTTCTATTTTAAATTACTAGCCCCCTTGTGGTCTAAATTGCATAATTACCAAATTAGGGAAAAAGATAAAATATAATATCTATTTTCGGACAACAAAAAGATTAATAGAGAATTCGGTTGTCATATGTTTAAAAATTTTCAAATTAGTCCTTGTATTTTTAAAAGAAATGCACAATGACCCCTAACTTCGGCAAAAAGATTTGAAGTGGCTAAAGTTTGAAAAGAATCGACTCAGTGATTAAAAATAATAATCATCAGTGCCATGTCAGTGCTCCTGTGAAAAGCAAGAGTTCTAGGACTGGCAGAACTGACAATTTTAACAGCTTAGGACTTGTTTTGCTATGCCCATGAGCATTATTAGAGCTAACTTAACAAAATACAAAAATTTTCAGGACTTGATTATGTTCTTTCGCCTATTTTAACGCACTACTTTCTACCTACAAGCATTAATCCATCTGAAAATGACTTTGGTTTCGGTCATTCTTGTTCTTTACTTAAAATCTTGTAATGTCTGACACATTGTGGGGTGTTCGGGATGCAACTCAAGCATTAGCTACCTATAGAAGGAGAATTAAGTGCAGTGGCAGCCACACCAGATTTCCACGTTAGCCAAAAGTGACTCCAGCTCAGATTGATTTTCTGGTCACCTGTTCATAGTGCAATTGGATTAAGCTTCAAGGCTGAACTCAAAATCCAAGACAGAAAATTAACCACAGCGTTCTTTGGATGCTGCAAAGAGATGCATTACAGAAAAAAGGAGCTCCTGTAAAGTGGATGCTACGTATATTTTCTGAATCTTCTCTTCTTCTAAAAGAACTGCAAACAAAAAATGTATTCCATAGCTGTATGATATGTTATCTAACTCTAAGTCATTTCTTATAATTATGCATTTATGCAAGACCCTCTCGCTAAATTGCAATATTTGCCGCTAAGCTAGATCTCAGATTACAAAATCATTCATTAAGTAATAAATGTAGCAAATATGCCATTGAAGTCATTACTAAAATAAGCTTATTCTCCAATGGCCATTAACAACAGTGTCACGTTGATAATTTTGAAATTACCAACACATGGTTGTTGATAATTTGCAACTTTAAGATATTGGTAATAGGACAGTTGAAAATTACCAACAGTCTATTTTTTATTGGCAAAGAAAAGAAACTTCATTGAAAAGCCAGCCAGCAAGCAGCTAAAGTAGAACAAATACATGATTTGAAGTACCCTTACATCATTGTGAGCTAAAATCCTTCATTGACATGCTACCTTACATGATTACCAAACAAGGGTTAAAACATCAAGAATTGAAATTAGAAGTTAACTTCCCACATCTTTTTGAGACCCAGAAAAAAGATAGTGACATGATACTTGAGAAGATAGAAAGATGATCTTGAGTGCAGCCATTGAAGATTATATTGTTACGACATAACCACAACAACCACAATGAAGTTTTGGCAACCATATCCCAAATCTTTCGAGAGATTTTAGAACTTGAATAAGAAGGATAAAATACAAAAAAACTTGTTGGATAGAAGAAAATTCGTTGAAACTGTCTCCCCACCAGGCATAAATAGAAGACCATATGTGCTTCGCCAATCCACACTACAGAAAAAGGTGTGTGGAAGCCTCAACCGATTCCTTGCAAAAGCGGCAAAGTGTGTCTCGGACTAAAAGTCCCATAAAAAATCATATTTGCATGAGTTGGTAACTAATCCAAAAATGCTTGCCAATTGAAAAAGTTAACCTTAATGGGACACCAACCATTCCAAAGGATAATTTTCTTATTGATTCTACAAGTGGTAGGCCAAGGTAGTTGAATGGTGGTGAACCAACACTGTAGTACACCAATTGCACCATTCTATGCAATTCTAGATTCAAAACATGGATCCTAATTAGGCACCTCTTGCACAGGTTGATTTTAAGGCCATAAATTAGCAGACAGCATCTAAGAGTTTTTTGAAAATTTAGAATATTTTGTTCATCCCACACACCCAATAATAACGTATCATTAGTAAATTGTAAGCGATTGACTTCAATTTGCCTGCAACATACTTTAATTCCTTAAATATCTACATTTTGAGATGATTCCACAAGCATGCAATGAAGAGATTCAACAACTATTAAGAACAGAAAGAGGGATAGGGGATCCCTCTGTCTCAGTAATATCCCTTTTCCATCTTAAATTCTAATGTAGGTGAACCTTTAGCCAAAACCAAAATTGAAGCAGAAGACAGTCACCCTTTCACCCATCTAATCCATTGTGAACCAACGTTCATCTGTTCCATCTTGCTGAAAAGAAAATCTTAATTCATATTGTCGAAAGCTTTATCAAAATCCACTTGAAAAAGAGTAGATTTCATCTTCTTCTCCTTTGCATACTAAACCAGTTCATTCGCAATAAGAATATCGTCGAGGATTTGCCTCCTATGAATGAATGTAGACTTATTTTCACTTATTAATATATTCAACTTCTTACTCAATCATTTGGCAAATATTTTGCAATAATCTTATATATGGATCCAATTAAAGTAATTGGATGATATTCCTGAAGAACTGTTAGGTTTAAAACCTTTGGAATCAAAGCGATAAATGAAGCATTACAACCTTCACTCAATTTTCAAAATTTTTCAAAATCCTACACAAACTTGCTGATGTCATTTTTTAGGATGCTCCAACATTTTTTCAGGAAGCCAAAATTGAAACCATCTGGCTGAGACTTAGAACAACCACAGTCCCAAATGGCCTCTTTAATTTCACGTTCATCACTAGGAGCCTATCAAATTAATTCTCTTCTTTGAATTTGTCACTTAAGAACTTGAAAACTGCTGACTTGACTTGTGAAGGTTGACCAATCCAGCAACCATTAACAGAAACATCTTTTAAACGATTTTTCCTAGCTTTGAAGAATTACCAACAGTTTGACGTCAGACATTTTGTATCATATCTGTTGCAAATCTATATCCGTTTGCAAACTTTTGTTAGGTGTCAAACATCTAAATGTAAAAGTTGATGATATTTGACAATTATCGGACATCTTTCTCTAAACTATGTTAACTAAAAATATTTAATTGAAATTTTATTTTATATGATTATCATCAAATTAGATATTGATAAACTCAACAGTTACAGCACAACGCAATGGAAGATTTTCATATCCACCAAATGTATGTCCACCCACTCTAACATCACCAACTTAACCATCATTTATAATAACTTGTCTAATTCCGAAGTACCTAGTTAGTAAATCAGTTTTAGGAGAAATTATACATGTATTCATCTTACTTATTAATAAAGTAGTCCTGCAACGGGGTATATATAGTTAAGGGAGAAAGTGTAATTTAGCTTTTTATTTTTCATCTTCGTGATAAAGTTAATTGTTATATCTCAATTAAATCGGTAATCTAACACTCATCTAATGAATATTTTCTGTTCAGCGCATTATATTGAAGCTAGCATTAAAAAATACCAAAAAAACACGGAAAGAAGTTGCATGCAACGCTATAAAAACCCAAGGCCATCAATCGCGAAAAACCCATCGACATATCCTTCCTACTAAAAATGCAGAGGCTTGCTTTGCTCAGTGCTCTAGCTGCTTCCCTTGCCGCCACACTCATCTTCCTACCCGGAGGTGGTGCTGCGAGGCCGCTTGACTTCTACAAACTGAGCCTTCAATGGCCGCCAGCTGTGTGCACGAGCCCCATTATGGGGTTCACCTGCATGATGCCGTTTCTTAGTGAGTTCACCATCCATGGCCTCTGGCCACAGTACAACCTTGACGGGGATGTCCCTCCCTACAATCCAACTGATCCTTGCACAAACCAGAAGCCCACAGATCCTGATGCAGCTATGGTAAGCATATTCTTCAACTTTATGTCGTGTTTGGATATGTAAAATTTTCTCATTTTTCTTTTTCAAACTTTTTTTTATAAAATTTTGAGTGCTTAGCTTGCTTCAGAGATATATGGAAATTATCGTTTTCTAATTTTGAAAAATATATATTATAAAATAGAAAACATTGTTTTAGATATTTTTTATTTTAACACATGAATTTTTTAAAGTTTAGAACACACGGTTTTCATATCCTTACATATAATGTTCTCAAATTTTGAAAAAAAAATAAAGAAAAAAAAAAGAAAGAAAACACTTTTCACAACTAAACACCATCTTAATTTCTGTAACTTATTCTCCTCTACATCTAACCATTGTCCATGACTTTTTAAACTCTACCCCAATCTTCAAGATTCTTTGTGGACACATACATATATTCCATAAGAGGAAAAATAGATGTTTAAATTATGGTTGAAATGTTAATGCTTTTAAGTATGGCGGTGTGGGTATATTAAGTGCTTTCTACTACTAATTTAGGATATTCCATTTTTGCATTGATCGAAACTTCACCTCCTACAAAGTCTGAATTACTGATATCAGAAACATTAACCAAAGAGTGGCCAAACTTGAGAAACTACACTTCAATAAAAATTGACGAAGTTTTGTGGAGAGAACAATGGATAGCGCATGGGATGTGCTCTGATTGGCCCACTGAACCTAACATGTACTTCTGGAAAGGCTTAGAGCTGAACAGTAATTTATTTACCATAGCAGGCAAGAAGACACTACTTTCTGTACTTGAAGGTAACCAGCTGTCATTATCTTTTTTTTCTTTAGAAGTATTTTTCTCTTTTTAACCATATTGGAAATTCATTACATGTTCTAATTAAACAAAGGGAGTACATTATTCAAATTAAAAATGGGGAAAATACGTATGGCAAGTATAAATACTTAATTCAAGATCCCTCGTTGGATGTATGTGCATCTTAGTGATTGTGGAGCTCAAATTTGATTTAAGATTTTTCAATCAAGTTTTATTGAGATTGAGTTGAAAAATGAGCTCAATATCTTAATGAGCCAACCCTGAGCCTAGTGCTACTTGGTTGGCCAAGCGAGCTTATCGAGGCTAATGACACCTATGAAAATGTGGTTAATTACTGTAGCTCCCCTAAATTTTGACCATATAAGTATATGTACCTCCTAAGTGTCAAAGCTTTCAGTTACCCCTTATTGAAAATGGCCATTATATAGGCAAATATTATAATTTACCCCTAAAGTTAGGTCATACTTAAATATAAGCTTCTAAGGTTTGAAAAGTTACATTCATACATACACTTATCAGTGACCAAGATCCATTGGCTATGACTTCTTCTAGTTTATTGTTTTCGTTCTTTTACGTTAGTACATTAAATTATAATAACATCACAAAACTATCTATTAGATGCTGGATTTCAACCCAGAGCTGGAGCCACTTATCAAGCAGGAGCCATGTCAACTGCAGTTGCCAAAGCATTTGGCAAAGCTCCACAAATAGCATGCAATGTGGCGTTTGATAAGGTGAAGCAGTTGGAAGAGATCCATTTTTGCTATGAAAGGATAACAGACTTAAAGGGTGCAAAATTATTAGTTCTCAAAGACTGCCCAACTTTATTTTATGGCGACATATGTACGAGCGAAGATCAGATCAGGTTCCCACCTGTTCCAGTACTGTAGGAAGAAGATATGGGAACTTTGAGCTTGGGCCTAAGCTCTAGATATGTTTATGTTATAAGTTAGGCTCTATTAACTACAATATTGTGTAATTACACCCTGGCCAATTACTGGGCTATAATCTTGGAACCAGGTGCTAAGTAAATCAATTAACAACTATTAATAATAATTGTATATATATGAATCATCATCATTGTCGTCTAATTTTTTCTTTTCTAACAGCAAAACATTAAGATCATACTCTTGTGTGGGAATCCAGTCTTGAACTGCTCGCCGCATGAATAAGTTCACCTTTTTTTGGGATCCAGTTGCTCCATCAGTCGCATTCAGATCCTGAATAAATCTGCACCAAAGACTCGTCTAGGTAACGACTTAAACTTCTGATTCTGAAGATCCCATAAGAGCTCCCACTACATGATAATATATCAGCAGCTTCAGCATAACCCTGGGTCGGTTAAGCCCGGTGCGAGTGCTGCCCACCTTTGCCCGCTACTGTGGTTGCTTAGTCGAGTTCTAGAGCACTAATCGCTCCAACATTCATACAAAAAGGTTCATCAACAATTCGGGCACAGTTTCTTGCCTTTATAAATAAATTGAATTTTTTTTCTTAATAAAGCTTTGTTTTAATTTCAAAGACAATCGCAAATCATACTCTTAATGTGTACAACTTATTTGACGTGTGCCTAACTCGATTGTACGTAGAATATTCGAAACTCAATTAGCTACTGGGTACGAAAGAGCCTTAGGTTAAAAACAAAAGGCTATTGTCCGACCTCATACTTCACATATCTAATGAAAGAGCCTTAGGCTTCCAACGACACGTAACTTATGCATTTGGGTCATTCAATTGGGCGATGATTCATATGTAGGTTATGGGGCTCTGAAAGAGAACTGGTGGGTCACGTTATTATGCATTTTCAACTGTCAACTTCGATTTGGCAAGCTATATTATGCTAGTGGCAGCAAACTATATGATACAACAACAAATGAAAGTTGATTAAGCAACACGCTTAATTAATAAAAAAAATGAGAATCACTCGTACAGAAAGTAAGAAGCTCTAAAAATACTTGATTAATATTATTAATAGGCTATCTAATAATAACGTAGAAAAATTATTTATAGCCTAACAAAAAAACCCTAATTCAAAATTAAAAAAAAAAACTGAAAACAACAAAGAAAGAAAATTGACACAAACTTTAAAGGTTCAGATATGGCTTAAAACGATGGATTTTTTACCTGAAAACCATGGTCATAGAGGCCAAGGGCAAGAAATGGCAAATTTGACCCAACCCGAAAACCTGACCCAACCCATTCGAACCCAAGCCCGACCTGACCCAGTTTGACCAGAAAAGTCAACGACCTAAACCCAACTGTACCCAACCCAACCCGAACCCAAACCTGACTAAGTGAAACCTAAGAAAATCCAAACCCAAACCCGACCTGACCCGAACCCGAAATGACCCGATGACTAAACCCGAACCTGAAGACCCAATTTTAACTTAAATCAATATAAAATATATAGTCAACAAAGACTTTAGAAAAACTATGATTTAATATATGTGGATAAGTTTCTTCTATTCTGTTGATCTATTTTACATTATAGAGCAAGCGAGTAAGAACTATAAAAAATGATTGGTGAAATGATGATAGAGAGATAAAAATAATTAGTTTTTAGAAATTATAGTATCGCTTCTATCTCATATTCTTTGAAATATTTAAATTTTTTGAATAGTTTAAATCGAATTTATTCATATTACTCCTTATATCTCAAATTATTTGAACCATTCATAGTTTAAAAATTAATATATAATTTTTTGTTTTCAACATTTTAATATATAAATAAAAAATTTTATACATGAATAACAAATCAAGACCTACAATTTTTAAATATATTTTTTAATTTTTTAATAAATAATAATATAAATAAATTCATGTCAAATTAGTCAGAAAAGTTAAATGGATCAAAGAAAATAGGACGGAGGGAGATTATTTCCTAGAAAAAAATTTAAAAAGTATATATTTAGAAACTATAGGTCTTTATTTATTATTTAATATAATCATTTTTCATTTAAATATTAAAATTTTAAAAATAAAAAATCATAGATTAATTATTGAATAGTGAATATTACAAAGAACTTGACATAGAGGGAGTATTTTATTAAATAAATTATATATTAATATATCTTCATAAATTTTATATTATTTTTATGTCTAGTTAAATTAAATTTTAATCAAAATTAAACAAAAAATTGAATCAATTTAACGATTTGAGCTTATGCATAAGTAAACTAGGTAAACCCGACAATTAAGCTAAATCTAGTATAAGACCTGATAACCCGACCTGATTGGATCTAAATCCAAATAAATCTGGCCTAACCCAACCCAAAACCCAAAATCTACTCAACCTGAAATCAACCTGAACTCAAATAACCTAACTTGAACCCGACCTAGAACAAAATACATGCTAACCTGATTAAACCTAAACCTGAATAACATAGCCTGACCTATTAATTGTCATCCCTACTAAGGCCTCAGTGGCACCTGTAGAGTACAAAATTTCCTTCAAAATAGCATTATAATAGTCATTTTGACAACTATAGCAAAAGTTATGATCTCCGAAAGTTTAGGTTTACACAAGGCTTATTTTGGGGATTTCTCCTTCGATTTCCCTCGATTAGCCTGCTCCAAGAACTCATCTACTAGACGCTTCATGTCAGATTAATGTTAAAAATCGATCTGCATTGCCTTAACTTTTGCAAGAAAGGCAGCAAGGAATTCAAAACAAGTAGCACTTGGTTGGGTGGAGGGCGATGGTGCAAGTGGCTGCTTGGTGTATCTGGAAGGGGAAAATAAGTTAATTTTTGGAAGAAAAGAATTCAAGCCAGCAGATATCCTTTTTCAAGTACAGAGCCACTCGTTCTTGTGGATTTTGGGTCGAGTTTCAAAGTTTAAACTTTCTTGGTATGGTTGGTGTTTAAATCTTTTTTTGGCGTTGAAAGGATGATGAAATAACAACCAGGTAGCCTAGAGTTGAAGCACGGCTTTTTGTTAGTTATGAAAGGTATTTTTCGTAAGATTAAGTTAATATTGGGTTTTTGGGTTGTTTGGAATTTGCTCCATCATCTTTTTCTTTAGGATGAGGTTTCTATCTTTTTTTCTTATTATTTTATTTTGATAAATTCTTGCATTGTCGATAAAAAAAGGACAGAATGGTGTTATCCTATACTTTCTGTAAGTTGGAGTGGTTCAGTCAATGTATGTAATTTTTTTATTAGATAGTTAGGTGCAAAAATGGGAACATGTTCCGTAGCAGGGGCCTGTTCTCTTCTTATCGGATTGTCTAGCCTCTCGCTAGTCTTAGATTTTGTATTAATAAAGTTTTCTTCTTGTTTCCATTAAAAAACAATCTAATGAATATTTAATGAACTTATCTAAAAAGGCCAAAGTGCACATATAGTCCCTTAACTTTTCCAACTCTAACAAGTTAGTCCTTTATTTTTAACTCAGTACAAGTCAATCCCTCAACTTTGAAAAAATTAGCAAGTTAGTCCAAATTGGAAGGAAAGCTAGACAGGTTTACATTTTTGCTAATGTGGCGTTGGGCATTTTGTAGGGTATTGCTGAGCTGGTTATGGCAACATTGCAGTTGACCGGCCAACTTGTGCTTCAGATCCATCGATTCGCCACTGGGTTCGCTAATGAGCACTGAGACAGCATGAGGCCTCCATGTTCGGCATAGATTTTTTTGTGTAGATAAATTAAGAGACATGGGTTACCTAGATGGACGAATGGACAAATGGATGGTGGCATCAAAAGACAGATTGAGCATGAAAGGTGGCGGAATTTCGCCCAACATTAGAAGATTCGGGGCTTCGGGAGTAGGGAAGGTCAAATCTGGTGACGAGGGCCAAAATCGACAAAAGGATGGCTGATGGGAGGGGAATAGGGCGAAGGACACACACGGAGGATGAGCCAAATGCAACTACAGGGTACGTGAGAAAAAGAAACTGACTCATTTGACCAGTCCCACTCCCTTCAATCAGCCCAGCCGAACTACCACATAATTTTGACGCCACTAGGTAAGTTAGGGTCCAATCTCAACTTCAATCAAATGTTCCAACTCCACAATTAGCTCTGGATTCAAATACTGTGAGACCCCGCCACCACCATACAGGCCGTTTGCTGCTCTTTTCAACTGCTCAGACTTCCAATCTCTCGATCTTCTTGCCATTTGTGTGATCCCCACTGCATTTCCCTTCAACCAAGTCTTGACTAGACTCATGTAATATTTCATCCTCATAGAAGTGAACTCATGCTTAGGCAAAAGCGCATCGATATATTCCAAAACCTCGCGAAGTGTCTTGGCTAGACTCGTGTTGAGCAACATGTAGTCCTCATTAAAGGAAACCATTTCTAGTGTTGGGACTTAATTTTTTGGAGGTGTCAATGATGGTAGGAGATGGAAAGGCTCCAATTGGTTTCTGAGGAAGAAGAAAAATGATATGAAGTTATGAACAGCGCCGCTCCGATTTGGGGATTTTTTTTACCCTAACTCATTCACCTCTATTTTTAATCCACCTAATCATCTAACGCACGATGTGAAGTGACTTGATTCTAACTGGATGCTTTCCGTCACAACTTTGACTAAATTATTTAGTTTGGTGAAGTTGAAGGACTAACACGCTATATCTGGAAAGTTAGAGAACTAACTCACATTGAGTCAAACAAAAAGGACTAACTCACCCGAGTTTGTCAAGTTAGAAGACTATATGTACATTTTGGCCTTTATATAATTGAGGCAATTTGTTTGGCATACAAACAAGCCCATTAACACATTAAATCATACTTGCTGGGATACCCAAACTTCTCTGAATTTACGGTTCACCCATGGTCAAAAGCACACAAATTTTCTCCAGCAATTGGTAGTCATACATGGATAACATATTAATGCAGCTTTGTACATACTAAATGAACTAGCAGATAGTATCTGATATCTATGTTGAGCCCTAATTATTTTTTAGAGTTGAGCCAAATTGAATCCTATTTAGAAATGAAAGAGCAACCAACTGTTGAAAGATGATAGGTTATATCTATCACATGGCTAAAGTATCATTGACTCAATACATGCACTCGGGACCCTGAAGTTTGCAGAAAGCAAACAACAAGAAAGCAAACTCGATGGTCATTCGAATAAATTAACTGATAGTCACGCGGATATTATGTCTGCTAGTGCAAACATCATCACGTGGTGAGTGTACCATGTGTGTTGGACCATTGGGTGCAATCTTCAGAGCAAAAGAATTACCTCGACTCCAATAAATAAAGGCCAAAATGTGCATATGGTCCTCCAACTTGACAAACTCAAGCAAGTTAGTCCTTTTTGTTTGACTCAATGCGAGTTACTCCTTTAACTTTCCAGATTTAGCGTTTTAGTCCATAAAGTTTGCTAAACTAAACGATTTGGTCCATATGCTAACAGAAAGCGACCAGTTGGGAAAACGTCATCTGTTAGATTAAAAATTAAAACAAACATATCATGTTCATCTGTTCTCGAGTAACGTTCGAGTGAGGAGAGGGATTTCTTCATGCCTCTGTCAATTCGGCGGCTGGATTCGACAACAGAGTAGGTTGGCAGCCTTCGCGACTCTGCATAATCAGCGCGACTTTGCACAATCTGCAACTAGATTCAGCAACAGAACAGGTCTTTTAGCAAACAGAATTTGGCGGCTGGATTTGGCGAGTGGGATTCAATGAGTGAGATATGTCAATTCATCCATGTGTTGATCCATTGATTCAGTGATTCATTACTTTAGCGATTCGTCGACGATCGACTCAATGATTCCATCGACTCGGTGAGGAATGGATAGATGCGAAGAAACCACCACATTGGGGACCGATTTGACTGTGAGGATGATGTGAAGAAACAGCCGCCCTGACAACAAGGAAGCTAATGGAGACAAAAGAGAGGAGCAGCCCCCAACGACCCAAGATGAGCCCTTCATCGAGAGGGATCTAAACGTGAGGAACCTGCAATGGTGCTGATAATGAGCTTCCCTAGAACAAATGAATAACGGGAAAGACAAAGACAAGATGACTTGGAAAAAAAAAAAAACTGATATGGCAGGACTAGTTCAACATAGCTTCACGTCACGTCAACAACACATCTAACTCCGTTTTACCGTTTATGATCATAGTACACAGAAATTCAGTATACAATACAACAACCATTTATGAAAAATCATGTAACATCAACCAACAGTTTACTGACGGATCATCTCACGAACTATGTTTTCCTGGTGTTCTGTCCTGCCATGGATTGGAACCAAACTCCCTGCAAACACAATGACTTGCATTTTGCCAGAGAAAGCCACCCCAAAATTCTTCATCTCTCCACTTTCAACATCCAGCAGCAGCAATTCACCACCGCTGCTCTCCAGAAACAGCTGCCCATTTTTCCAGAACCCCAATGGCCGTATAACCCCAGGAAAGGGACCAAGCCTCAATTCCTTGATCCACCTCTCTTTCTCCACCCACAAATCAAAGAATTTTTCCTCACCCTCTCAGGGATAAGCAATCACCGCCATAGCTCCATCGGGATGTTTGACAAAATTCCATAAATAGTCGCCCCCAAACTCCGGTAATTCGGCTGTAGTGAACGATTCATTTCTCATATCGAATGAGAGGATCAGTGGGCCATCGTGAACGGTTGCTGACCAGTGACAAAGGCCGTTTTCCCAGTCCCTGAACGTTGGGACTCCGTGAACAAGCACCTCAGGGGCCACGATTTCTCTCCAAGAATTCGAGCTCAGACAGTAGAGCTCCACTTGATCAATCCAACTCAATCCATTGCCAACGTAATTTGTGATGAATCGAATCACTTTGTACTTCCCCGACCTGAAATCCCCAGAAGAAACAATTTTGAACAAGAAGAGCAACGAATTAAAATCAAAACCAACGAGAATATAAAATATTTGGGGTTGCATAACGTGCACACCTGGAATCGAACCCGAACCCCACTGGGCCGAACTCCATCGTCTCCGTCTCCGGCGAACGACGAATCGTCGACAGGGGAATCTGCTTGAACTCTCTGGTAGAGGGATTCCAGAGCGCCATGCGACACTCGTCGCTGATGCAGAGCAATCCGTTGCAAGGACCATCGACATAAGGATGGAGACAGTACTCACCCAGGAACGGCATCCGAATATTTTCCGTCGGAAGAGACTCGGCGGAGAGGGTGGTGAAGTAAGGATTGCGGGCGCGGAAATTCGTGGGCATCTGGAGGCGAATTCTGGCATTTGGGCTTCGTTTCTGGAGGGAGTGGTGGGCGGCGATGAACTTGGGTGATCGGACGGCAGTGGCAGGGACTTGGAAACGCATCGGAATCTGATAAGGGATTTGACAGGAAGTTTCAAAAAGATGTCCATGGCTATCTCGTCCGGCAGCTCCCCCGTCAACCGTAGCGAATTCTCGGCCATCCGTCGTCCTGATACTTTTGCGCTAAGCTAAGTAGCCTCAGAAGTCAGAAGTTGTAATTCAGACGTTGTCTTGATTTAACGCTCACTGCTTTATGTACCCCAGGTCATATATATAAATAGATTGTTCTGTGACACCTAATCTTTTATTGTTGTTCTATTTTGGATCCTAACTTCAAAATGTTTCATAGGAGATTAAAAATCTCACATTTTTTTTTCATTTTAGACCCTTGTAAGATTGAAACTATTAAAATTCAGAGGACTAGCCACATGGCACACCACCTTTGAGCAATTGGGCACATGGTAGAATGATGTTTCAATTATGGTTGAAAGGTTAATGCTTTTAAGTATGGCAGTGTAGGTATATTAAGTGATTTCTGCTACTAATTTATGATATTCCATTTTTGCATTGATCAAAACCTCACCTCCTACAAAGTTTGAATTACTAGTATCAGAAACATTAACCAGAGAGTGGGCAAACTTGAGAAACTACACTTCAATAAAAATTGATGAAGTTTTATGGTGAGAACAATGGATAGCACATGGAATGTGCTCTGATTGGCCCACTGAACCTAACAAGTACATCTAGAAAGGCTTAGAGCTAAATGGTAATTTATTTACCATAGTAGGCAAGAAGACACTACTTTCTGTACTTGAAGGTAACTAGCTGTCATTGTCTTTTTTTTTTCTTTAGAAGTATTTTTCTCTTTTTAACCATTTTGGAAATCCATTACATGTTGTAATTAAACAAAGGGAGCACATTATTCAAAATAAAAAGGGGGTAAAATACGTATGGTAAGTATAAAGATTCAATTCAAGATCCCTTATTGGACGTATGTGCATCCTAGCCGTTGTGGTACAGTGAGACCTTTAACGGATAGTTAGAGCTCGAATTTGATTTAAAACTGTTTTAGTTGAGTTTTATTGAGATTGAGTTGAAAAATGAGCTCGATATCTTAATGAGCCAAGTCCGAGCCTAGTGCTACTTGGTTAGCCAAGTGAGCTTATTGAGCCTAATGACACCTATGAAAATGTGGTTAATTACAGTAGTTCCCCCAAAGTTTGACCATATGAGTATACGTACCTCCTAAGTTTCAAAGCTTTCAGTTACCCCTTTATTGAAAATGGCCATTATACAGGCAAATAGCATAATCTACCCCCCTAAAGTTAGGTCATGCTTAAATATAAGCTTCTAAGGTTTGAAAAGTTACATACATACATACACTTATCAGTGACCAAGATCCATTTGTCATGACTTCTTCTAGTTTATTGCTTTCATTCCTTTATGTTAACACATTCAATTATAATAACATCACAAAACTATCTATTAAATGCTGGATTTCAACCCAGAGCTGGAGCCACTTACCAAGCAGGAGCCATATCCAACTGCAGTTACCAAAGCATTTGGCAAAGCTGTGACAGCTCTCCTAGTTAATTAATCAAGTAAGTGTTTACTTTACTTTGATTAAGTGTTTATTAAATTAAGTACCTCAAGTTAGCACCTTGTTAAGCAAGTAAGATAAGCTTAATTAAGTAAGTGAGTTCCTAAGTGTGATTTGGCATAGTTAAGTCAAGACCATTAGTTATTCTAGCTTTTAGAATCATCCTAGTAAGTTTTGACAACTTGTGGCACTAAGTGTTCTTTTGAGCCATTTAGAACTTGAGTGGCTAAAGTGTTCAAGAAAATTAAGTTTGAGAAGCTTTAAGTATGCTTTAAAGCAAAGAAAAGTGAGTTTGGAGTGTGAGTTGGTGAGCTATTTGAAGCTTTTGAAAGCTTGAGGACTTAAGTGCAAGAGAGGGAAAAGTTGCTTATTATGCTTATAAGCTAAGGTTTTCTTCTTCTCTTCTTCACTTAGTCATTGTTCAAGCCTCCAAAATTTCGTAGCTCCCTCTCCTCTTTCAAATTGGCAGCTCAAACTAGCATTTTCTTGCAAATTTCCATTGAATTAAGGGTGCCCAAGGTGTTAAAAAGATCACCAAGCTTTGTTTGAGGTGTTCTTGCTTCATTTGATCTTTGGAAGCTTGTTTGGAATCCAATTTCGTAGGTAAGCTTCTTGAGATCATTTGGTGTGATTATAGGTTGTTTCTAGAGCTAGAAATGGTCTTAGTTTGATTGGTTTTGGTGCCAAATTGCTTTGGTTTTAGACTTGGAACTCAAGGAAGCTTGATTGAGCTTAGGAGGCTTTGTTGATTGCTTGCTTGTGTGGCAAAATTGAGGTAAGGGTTCAAGTAATTAAGCTCAAATAATTCATGGTTTGGTAGTTTCGTGTGTGGGGATGAATTAGGAACAAGACCCATTGAGTTTGGTATAGAAATGAGAGAGTTTGAGTAGGTTGTGTACAAGAACGCACACATCGCGCAACGCAGAGTAAGGCGTTGGCGACGCGTCGCCCAGCTCGACGCCATATTGACGACGCGTCGCCGGTGGCGACGCGAGTTGGCGACGCGTCGCCAGAATTCGAAAATGTACACAGAACGTTTGTTCGGCGGCGCCGCGTCGCCAGAAGCAAATACTCTTTGGCGCCGCGTTGCCAATTGCAATTTTGGCCTCGATTTCCGGCCATCCTAAGATTAACTTAGACTCTCGGTTTCTAACCCTAGGCTATTCTAAGATGTCCCATAGCCTCGGTTGGGTCTAGAATTCATTCCTAAGGCGGGAATTGTGCATTATTTAAGAGGTAGTCAAGTTGTGTGGTTAAGGATAAAGAAATGTGACTTGGTGGCTAAGTAATTCAAAGTGCTTAAGCTTTTGAATGAGCACTAAGGGGATTAAGTGGGTTTTTAGACTCTTTATTGGCCGTATAGAGTATCAATTACATATGGTCAATTGGGAGAAAAACCTAAGTCGATCCCAACCGAACCATGTGGTTTGGTAAGTGAGCCACTAGTAGTATTTTGAGTTAAACCTTGAGGGTTTGATTAGTTAAACCACATAGGAAGACTACCCTGTACAATAAGGGTAAAGGCGGGTAAGTTTGAGATAGGTGACGACCTACTCTAGAACCCGTAGATGGGACTTAATTGAGGTAAAGTGTCCGGGATACGAGGGCCAGTATCTCAAGTACCTCAGCCATTTGAGCTCACGGCAAGAATTAAGGCACTTAGAGTGCAGAAAGTCCCAAGTGCATTTATTGTGTGCATTTCTTGCATTTCATATCATACATCCATACATTGCATATCTTATATTTTGTTGATTGGTTGTTATTTGAATTGCATGTTTGATTGCTTGGTTGCCATATTGCATATCTGTTGCATTTTTCCTTGCAGGTATTTAAGAAGGGAATCCTTACTGAGTACTTTCAAGTACTCATCCCTTAAGTTTTATTGTGCAGGATCTAATCCCGGGCCTAATCACTGAAGTGATAGCTGAGGCCTAAGCTTTCTGTTTTGCAGGTATTTTATTAAGAATCCTAGCGATTCTAGTTTCTTGCAGTACAAGTTATGTGCTAACCAAGTTGTGCCTTTACAGTGTAGAGGCAAGAGTACACAAGAACAAGTTTAAGGAAGGGCTACACTTGGAGCTTAGCTTAACTTAGCTCAAGGTGGGCTCAAGTAGTTGATCTTAGTAGTTATTAAATTTTGTCTCTTGTACATAGTACTTTGTGTACTAAGTAAGTTGCCTCTAATAGGATACATTAGGATGTAAATCCATCTTGTTACTTTTGGGTGCATGCTAGAGTTGTAATGTATGCACAAACTGTTACTTGTAGTCAAAGCAACTAGTATTTCAATGACTTGGTACGTTTTTAGTATGTTTTAATGAAATGCTCGAGCAATGTTTTAATCCAAGACTTTTAAATTTCGGTTGCATTGCCAAGTCAGAAGCATGCATAACTTAATCCGAGTAGGCTAAGCAACTAGTTGCATATAAATTGTTTTAATTTATATTGACGAGTAATAGTTAGCCAATAGTAACTAGTGGGATTCATAATCCCTAAGAGCCTACAAGATTAGAGGCACTGGGGCCCCGTTCCGCGACAAAAGCTCCACAAATAGCATGCAATATGGCAGTTGATACGGGGAAGCAGTTAGAAAAGATCCATTTTTGCTATGAAAGGATAGCAGACTTAAAGGGTGTAATATTATTAGTTCTCAAGGACTGCCCAACTTATAATTTATTCAATAGGGACATATGTATGAGCGAAGATCAGATCAGGTTCCCACCTGTTCCAGTACTGTAGGAAGCAGATATGGGTACTCTGAGCTTGGGCCTAAGCTCTAGATATGTTTATGTACGTAATAAGTTAGGCTCTATTATCTACAATATTGTGTAATTACACCCTGGCCAATTAGTGGGCTATAATCCTGGAACCATGTGTTAAATAAATCAATTAACAACTATTAGTAATAATTGTATATATATGCATCAGCATCATTGTCGTCTAATTTTTTCTTTTCTAACAGCAAAACATTAAGATCATACTCTTGTGCCGGAATCCGGTATTGAACTGCTCGCCGCATGAATAAGTTCACATTTTTTTTGCGATCCAATTGCTCCACCAGTCGCATTCAGATCCTGAATAAATTTGCAGCAAAGACTTGTCTAGGCAGCGGCTTAAACTTCTGATTCTGAAGATCCCATTGGAGCTCCCACTGCATGATAATATATCAGCAGCTTCAGCATAACCCTGGGTCGGTTGAGCCCAGTGTGAGCGCTACCCACCTTTGCCCGCTACTGTGGTTGCTTAATCGAGTTGTAGTGTAGCTTTTAGTGGTATTACAGTAATGTAGAGCACAAATTGCTCCAACAACATCATACAAAAAGGTTTATCAACAAGTCGGGCACAGTTTCTTGCCGTTATAAATAAATTGATTTTTTTTCCTTAATAAAGTTTTGTTTTAATTTCAAAGACAAGCGCAAATCATACTCTTAATGCGTACAACTTATTTGACGTATGCCTAACTCGATTGTTGAATATTTGAAACTCAATTAGCTATTGGATACGAAAGAGCCTTAGGTCAAAAACAAAAGGCGTTGTCCGACCACACACTTCACATATCTAATGAAAAAGCCTTAGGGTTCCAACGAAACATAACTTATGCATTTGGGGCATTCAATTGGGTGATGATTCATATGTAAGTTATGTGGCCTTGAAACAGACCTGGTGGATCATGTCATTATGCATTTTCAACTGGCAGCTTTGATTTGGCAAGCTATATAACGCTGGTGGCAGCAAATTATGATACAATGAAAAATAAAAATTGATCAAGCAACACATTTAATTAATAAAAAAAATCAAGCTATAATGTCATTTCAAAGAAAATTTTGCACTCTACAAGTATCACAGGGGCTTTACCCTCCGTGATTATGGTCTTCAGGTAAAAAATATATCATTTTTAGAGGTATCTACGCCTCTAAAGTTTGTATCAATTTTATTTTTTTGTTATTTTCAATTTTTTTGTTTATTTTGGATTAGAGTTTCTTTGTAAGTCTATAAACAGCTTTCCTATGTTATTATTAGATAGCCTATTAATAATATTAATAAAGTATTTTTAGAGCTTCTTGCTATCTCTACGAGTGAGTCTTCACTACTAAAATCACCGACTTTACCAACTGCCATTTACCAACGTGCAGCAGTTGATAAATTCAATTTACCAACTGCTGCACGTTGGTAAATGGCCGTTGGTATTCGATACGTTGGAAAATTTTTTACCAACGCACAACTAATAACACGTTGGTAATTACCAACGGTCATTTAAAGGACTCGGTTTCCATCGCGTAGTTATAGTTACCAACTGTCAGCAGTTGGTAATTTACCAGCCGTTGGTAACTTACCAACTGCTGCACGTTGGTAACTTACCAACTGCTGCGCGTTGGTAAATGGGTTACCAACTGCTGGCAGTTGGTAACTTACCAACTGTCAGCAGTTGGTAACTTACCAACTGTCAGCAGTTGGTAACTTGGTAGTTGGTAATTACCAACTGGTGGAAGTTGGTAACGGTGCTGTTATAAAGCCGTTGGTACTGACCCTTCGTGAAAGTTGGTTTGTTTCACATTTGCGCGTTCGTTATGTATATTAAACGTTCCAAGTTTCGGTTCTTTCGTATTTTTCCCCGTTTCAATCCACATTCAAAAGTAAATTACCAATTCAAAAGTACGCCCGGCTTTACTCAGCAATAAACATTACACAACTATGGCAACGTAATTGAAATAAAATATTCTCAACTACAGCATAATTAAAGCAATAACAGATATGTCTGAAAGAAAGCATTCAACGCGTGCGGCTTACAAATTTCATAAATATCAAGTCAGTCTGATTTAGGTCTAAAAATAATTATGTTGCCATGCTCTAATACAAGAACTGCAGAAATGCGCTAACCTGTTGATGACGCCCATCACGGAGTCCCGACTATCTCCTCATCCTCTGACTCCGAGTCATCAGGATAATGTGGAACTGGTTGTGCCGGCGGGCATGGAAGGTTTAGCGAACGACAAATAATCTCCAACTGAGCCCGGTTTGCCTCCAATGCAGCTCTTTGACCCTCCATCTCTGCTCTCTGTCTCCTCTGAATCCTCTTGAGCTTCCTCTCGTACTCCGCATCCCTTCGCGCATTCTCCTCCGCCATCATCTTCTGTACTTGCTCGTTGAATTGCGGTGTCTGTGTGATGTCGATAGGCGGGATGGGACCATGCTGTCGGCGTCCCGGTATAGCACACTGCTCAGATCCTAATCCAAATACCCGGCCTCTCCTTCTACCGCCAGATGCGGTACTAATGATTGCTAGTTCATCAATGGCCTCTATTCCATCCTCTTGCTGTGTTTGCTCCTCAATCTCTGCACTGATACGAGTCTACAGCAACGTCATAAAATACATTTAGTCATGTCATAATTTGTTAAACATAGTCATTAAGTTAAGAATATTCTGCAACCAAACGACTTTTACTACTTACAGCAACTTCTTCATAGCGCTTACTAACATATCTCCCATTCTTCTTTTTATGTGTCGCTTGAAGGACTTTAAACAAGCCAGGGTCCTTCTTCTCAGGATCTCTCTTTCTCTATTTGAAGTACCTTGACTAAGCTTTTAAGTACCTTGACTAAGCTATTTTATCTTAATAAGTTAAGCCATCAAGTTAAGTAAACTCATGTACAATATGATGAAGGGTAAGAACTGATAAGTTCAATTGAAGACAATAATTTAATCTTGTAGTTAGAACATAAAAGTTGGGGTAGGATTTGCACAATAAAATCCTTTCTAGTAACCATTGAATGTTTGAGCTCTCATTAAATCAGTATATATTTTGTTATATATACTGATCCTAAGTATTTAGGGTTTACAAGTTTAGGTATATTGTGTTGGGTTTAAGTGTAGATGTATGGTATAAGGTAAAGGTTAGGGAAAACCTTAGAAGTTTGCGTTAAAGTCATGTTTGGTACAATCAGGATACCTGGATTTCTTCGAATGACAGTGATAACTCCTCTTCAGTGGTCCTAATTAAGTATTTGTTTTAATCTTTTCTCTATTGGTATCCAAATTCCTTTACGAGGTATTTTTTCTGCATTATTATTGTCATATGCCTGTCCACATGGTTTTATTATAATTTCATAAAGTTTTATTATCAATACTATCTTATGACATAATATAACCATTTACACTAAAGCACTCCAACTAAACCATAACTACACCTATTACCATGAACTTATTTAAATAATCATGCCATAAAATAATATACACAACGCACAAAGAAATTACATATTGACTATAATACAGAAGAAAAAATATGCACAGATAACAAATAATTAACATAAATTTCATATTCAAATCTAAAGCCACAGTGTTCAAACCATAGTGAGAAGTATTTCCGTTTTATTACCAATATTAGTAATTAAAACAATTTCCCTTAAAATCATCCCGTTCTCAAATATACACGAAAAGAATTATGAACTAACCTCGAACGACAGGAGAAACAATGGGTACTTCTTCACGCTAGACAGATGCAGGGAGGAACTGAAAAAGGGGGGAAAATAACTTAATATACTGGTAATATAAGAAATTTCTTCAAATGAAACTAAGTATCATTAATGTACACGATCAATTTAAACAAAATACGGTACGGAGATTATTATTTGTTTCATTATAGTTATGTATAACCGTCATGTCATTATCTTTTCTCTCTTAACGCATCATTTATTTTAACTTATGTATATATGTTTTAAATTGAGACATTTTTTTTTTTAAATTTCAAATAAGGCCAACACATATTTTGTACATACCTAGTTTCTATCGTTGAGTATAGAATTTGACCTATATATATATATGGCAATGAGTTTGAGTTTTTGGAACTGGCTTTTCTTAATCGCTTATTAATATGAGTTTGAGTTTTTGGAACTGGCTTTTTTTAATCGCTTATTAATATCAACTTTGTTTAACTTGTGGGATCATTCTTTGAAACTAAAGTTGGTATTCTACCATATAATCTGTTCGATAGTTTTTTATTTCAGAAATGAGCTATTAAAAGTTCTAATGCAATAGTATATGGTTCAAGTGAACATTCCATAATTAAAAGTAGTTGACTATATTCCTTTGGGTATTTTAAAAAGGGATCGAGTTTCATTTTAATTTTTCTTCATTTTTAAGTATTTTAGTTTGTTAGTTCATCATTTTAAAAATGAATCATAAAGAGTTGCCATAAAAAAGGGTTTTTTAAGAATAAACATAGTAGCATCCACTAATTGTGATTCTCAGACACAGTACCAAAAAAATGCTTATAATATTTACATAAACAAATATTAATAATATGTTAAATACATTAAACGCATTTACTTATAATAAACTTTATCTATCTAAATAATTTATATTTTTCTCAATTTACTAATAATTTCTATATCTATAATGGATTTTAATATTTATAAACCAATACTTAATGCTTGTTGCAATATTAATATTAACTTGTTTAACATTTTATTTATTTTTCAATTACTTCATAAATAGAAGTATCATTTTTTTTATAAAGAAATTAGCAAATCTAATTTTTATTTTAAAAATTATTTGTCACCATATGAAAAAAAAATAAATATTCTACAATATTTTGTCATTGGAAAATGTCAATATACTACCTAAACAAATCACTTAAATCTAATTTTTTCATAAATTCTAATTAATCCCGAAAATAACAAAAAATTGTAAAAAAATGCACATAAAAAAACAATTGTAATGGGTAACCTAAAAAATAAATCTCCAACCAAATGCAACACAAAATAACAAATATTGCACATATTTCAAACCAAATTAACACAATATAATCCGAAAATACGTAATTATTAAGGAAAAAAATTAAAAATTCCGAAATAAACGCGTTACCTAAAAAAAAAAATACTAACTTCCTTCAAACACCTCCAAATCGCTTCAATCCTGCAATAAAAACCAACATCTTCAACCCATTATAAACCAAGAAGCTCAAATAGGGAGAAAAAAATAAAAAAAAAATTTGAAAAGTGCTGAAAAAAATAATTAACCTTCGGATCTAAAAAAACGCCACCAGATTGACGAATCTCCGACCTCAAAGAAAAAGTTTCCGGTCCCAATCGACGCAGACAAGTGAATGTGTGTGATGTGTACGTGAGATACGAAGCGGAGAGACAGGAGAGAGAGAGAGAAACCAGAACAGAAGAAGAAGGAAGAAGAAGACGCGCGGCTCGCGACGCTGGGGGGGGTGTTTTAAAATTTTTTACCAAAACGCACCGTTTTACTTAAAAAATTTCCAACGGCTCAAGCTGTCGCGGAACGGAGCCCCAGTGCCCCTAATCTTGTAGGTCCTTAGGGATTAAGAATCCCACTAGTTACTATTGGCTAACTATTACTTGTCAATATTGTGGCGGAACAGGGCCCCAGTGCCCAGAATTGCTAACACTGGTAGGCTCTAGGGAACTATGATCCCACTTAAGTTACAGTTGGCTAGTTATTACTTGTAAAATACCTTAAGGCATTACGTGCAACTAGTTATTTAGCCTACCCTGCATAAGAAATATGCATGCGTTGTCCTGGCTATGCAATAGTAATTGAATTAAAACTTCATTGAAAACAGTGCCGCGGCAAGTAATGAAAATCATAAATCAAAAGCCAAGACATAAATCTTTAGTTGCTTTAACTACAAGTAACAACTATGTGCATACATTTCCAACTTATATGCACCCAAAAGTAACTATAGTGTTATACACACCAATGGTCATTAGTATAGGCAATCTATGTATGAAATTACCATACATACTAAAAGAAGCATCTCCTAACTACTAAGATCCATCCTTAGCTCTTCACCCAAGCAAGCTAGCGTCAAGTGATGAGCCACACTTTCCTTGTACTCACTTAGCCTCAACTGTAAGGCAAACACTTTGGTCAGTACTTACTTATGCCGTAAGTAACTTAGAAAACATGGGGTTTCCTACTTAGAGAATACCTTTGAACCAATAAAACTTAGCTTTAACAGCTGCCCCTTACCAACTGTTAAGCCCAAACAAAACTGCTTAAACCTGCACAACACTTAAGGGGTGAGTACTCCAAAGTACTCAGTAAGGGATTAGTACCTGCAGGGAAAAGCAATGCATGCATACAAAGCACAACAAGCATATAAATAGACAGCATACAAAACAAAACAAGCAATCAACAAGATAACCAGAAGCAAGAAAATAAACAACAAACAATGCAAGTGATGGATGGATGGATGGATGAATGAGTTATGCACATGCAAATGCACTTAGGACTTCCTTACACCCGTAGGTGCTGGACTTGTCGTGAGCTCTTACGACTGGGGTACTTGGATACTGGCCCTCGTATCCTATGCTAGCACTTAACTACTAACCCCTTGAAGTCCTCTTACGGGCACCTTAGAGTAAGACCTTGCTTACTCAACCTTACCCGCCTTGACGAGCTACTTAGAGTAAGTTTCCACTTACTCACTCCTTACCCGTCTCTTCCCTTAACTTATTGTGCAGAGTAGCTACCTTATGTGGTTCAACTTACCAAGCTTTTGAAGCTTAGCTTAGGGCCCCTTAGTGGCTTACTTACCAAACTATAAAGTTTGGTTGGGATTCTCTTGGGTTTCCTTTTCATTGACCATAGGTTTATGACATTCTACTCGGCCAACAAAGAGTCTGAAACCCGACTTAATCCCCTTAGTGCTCACTTGAGAACTGAAGCACTTTAACTTCCTTAGCCACCACTACTTACCCTTCCTTAACCACACCACTTAGCTACTACCTATATAATGCATAATTCTTGACTTAGGAATGAGTTCTAGACCCAACCGAGGCTACAGAACGTCTTAACTTAGCCTAGGGATGGAAACCGAGAGTTTGAGACACTCTTAGGATGCCCGGAGCTTGAAGGCAAAATGCCTTGGCGGCGCCGTTGGCGACGCGTCGCCAAAGGCATCAGCGTTCGGAGAACTTTCGCATTTCTCGGTGACGCGTCGTCAACTCGCGTCGCCGCTGGCGATGCGTCGCCAATATGGCGTCGAAACTGGCGACGCGTCGCCAATGCTTTCCAGCATTGCGCGACAGCGTGCGTTCTTGCACGAAAACTGCTCAAACTCCTTCATCCCATAACCAAATCACTTGGGTCTTGTTTCTAACTCATTCCCACACAAAAGACTACATTTCTATGCATTATTTGAGCTTAATTAACTTAAATCCCTTACCTCAAATCATCTTGAAAGCAAGAACAAGCTATGAGCACCTCCAAGCTCCAATGGGTTCCCTTGAGTTCCAAGCTTGAAATCAACCAAATTGGACACCAATAGCACGAAGTTAAGACCATTTCTAACCATTTAACAACCTTAAAACTAACCCATAAGGATCAAATACGTTTACCTTTGGGTTTGAACCAAAACTTGCAAAAACAACTCCAAATGCACCAATTCCATCAAAAACGAGCTAAGGGCACGTTGGGATAGCTTCGGGACCTTCGAATTGCATGTAAACTTGAGTGATTTGGGAGGTTTGGGAGAAGAAAGCAAGGGAAGAAGGTGAGCTGCGAAAATGGCTAATGGGGGAGATGATGAATAGTGTCATCTCCTCCATTTATAACAACTTAGCCAAACTTCTTCCTCTTGTCACTTTGGCCCTCAAACTTTATTTTGATACACTTAGGCCACTTAAACACTCCCATTTCTATCACTCCTTGGTCCCAAAGAAAGGTTATTCTTACCCAAACACACTGCCCTTAAGTCACCTAAGCCATTATAAAACATAATAGCTTAAATTCTTACTTAGTGCATTTTCACCCTTAACTTAAGCTTTTGGTTCAAATGGCTATAAATACCTATGGTCTTAACTTAACTAGCTCAAAACACTTGCATGGACCTAATTTTACCAAAATTATGGTCATGCCACTGACTTGGGCCAAAATTACCATTTTGCCCTTTTTGCCCCTTAGGTGCCAATTACCCTTTGGAACTCAATTTAACCTTAACTAGCTTGCTATCTTTGCTTAATACTACTTAATTGAGGGAAAATACTTGGGATTCACTTACCTCAACATTTAATGTAGAGGAAATACTAGGAGAGCCTTTACAAATATAAATTAAACAATTTATATGCAACTAGTTTCTTAGTCTACACAGTTTAATTATGCATGCTTCTGTCCTGGCGATGCAAACGAATTTTTATAAGTCGGGGATTAAAAACACTGCTCGAGCATTTTACTAAAACATATAAAACGTGCCAAGACCTTGAAAATACTGGTTGCTTTAACTACAAGTAACAGTTTGTGCATACTTTACATTTCTAGCACGCACCCAAAAGTAACAAGATGGATTTACATCTCAATGTATCCTATTAGAGGCAACTTACTTAGTACACAAAGTACTATGTACAAGAGACAAAATTTACTAACTACTAAGATCAACTACTTGAGCCCACCTTGAGCTAAGCTAAGCTCCAAGTGTAGCCTTTCCTTAAACTTGTTCTTGTGTACTCTTAGCCTCTACACTGTAAAGGCATAACTTGGTTAGCACATAACTTATACTGCAAGAAACTAGAATCATTAGGATTCTCAATAAAAATACCTGCAAAACAGAAAGCTTAGGCCTCAGCTATCACTTCAGTGATTAGGCCCGGGATTAGATCCTGCACAATAAAACTAAGGGAATGAGTACTTGAAAGTACTCAGTAAGGATTCCCTTCTTAAATACCTGCAAGGAAAAATGCAACAACTATGCAAAATGGCAACCAAGCAATCAAACATGCAATTCAATCAACCAATCAACAAAATATAAGATATGCAATGTATGGATGTATGGTATGAAATGCACACAATAAATGCACTTGGGACTTTCTGCACTCTAAGTGCCTTAATTCTTGCCGTGAGCTCAAATGGCTGAGGTACTTGAGATACTGGCCCTCGTATCCCGGACACTTTACCTCAATTAAGTCCCATCTACGGGTTCTAGAGTAGGTCGTCACCTATCTCAAACTTACCCGCCTTTACCCTTATTGTACAGGGTAGTCTTCCTATGTGGTTTAACTAATCAAACCCTCAAGGTTTAACTCAAAATACTACTAGTGGCTCACTTACCAAACCACATGGTTCGGTTGGGATCGACTTAGGTTTTTCTCCCAATTGACCATATGTAATTGATACTCTATACGGCCAATAAAGAGTCTAAAAACCCACTTAATCCCCTTAGTGCTCATTCAAAAGCTTAAGCACTTTGAATTACTTAGCCACCAAGTCACATTTCTTTATCCTTAACCACACAACTTGACTACCTCTTAAATAATGCACAATTCCCGCCTTAGGAATGAATTCTAGACCCAACCGAGGCTATGGGACATCTTAGAATAGCCTAGGGTTAGAAACCGAGAGTCTAAGTTAATCTTAGGATGGCCGGAAAACGAGGCCAAATTTGCAATTGGCGACGCGGCGCCAAAGAGTATTTGCTTCTGGCGACGCGGCGCCACCGAACAAACACTCTGTGTACAATTTGACAACTTGGCGCCGCGGCGCCAATTCATGAAACTTCTGGCGACGCGGCGCCAATGCAATTTCCTGGGTTTATGCGTCAGCGTTGTTCTTGCACACAAACTACTCAAACTCTCTCATTTCTAATCCAAACTCAATGGGTCTTGTTCCTAATTCATCCCCACACACAAAACTACCAAACCATGCATTATTTGAGCTTAATTACTTGAACCCTTACCTCAATTTTAGCCACACAAGCAAGCAATGCAACACAACTAGCTCCACAAGCTTCCTTGAGTTCCAAGTCTAAAACCAAAGTAATTTGGCACCCGAACGAATCAAACTAAGACCATTTCTAGCTCTAGAAACAACCTATAAACACTCCAAATAAACACAAGAAGCTTACCCACGAAATTTGAATCCAAAACAAGCTTCCAAAGATCAAATGAAGCAAGAACACCTCAAACAAAGCTTGGTGATCTTTCCAACACCTTGGGCACCCTTAATTTAATGAAATATTTCAAGAAAATGGAAGCTTGGGCTGTGATTTTGGGAGAGGGAGTGGGCCCACGAAAATTTGGAGTTAGTTGCAAATGACTAAGGAAGAAGAAGACTTGCATATATGTAAACAAGTCAACTTTTCCTTCTCCTTGCACCTAAGTCCACTAGCTTTCAAAAGCATCAAATAGCTCACCAAACACTCACTCAAAACCACTTTTCTTTGTTCTAAAGGGTACTAAAAGCTTCCTAAACTTAATTTTCTTGAACACTTTAGCCACTCAAGTTCTAAATGGCTCAAAAAAAAAAAAACACTTAGTGCCACAAGTTGTCAAAACCTACTAGGATGGTTCTAAAAGCTAGAACAACTAATGGTCTTGACTTAACTATGCCAAATCACACTTAGGAACTCACTTACTTAATTAAGCTTATCTTACTTGCTTTACAAGGCGCTAACTTGAGGTACTTAATTTAATAAACACTTAATCAAAGTAAAGTAAACACTTACTTGATTAACCAACTAGGAGAGCTGTCACACAAGCCGTTGGTAAAAAAAAAAGAAAAAAAAAAAAAAACACTAACTGCTGGAAGTTGGAATTTTACCAACGGCTCAGGCCGTTGGTAATTACCAACGGTTTGCACGTTGGAAAAAAAAAAGTAAAATTTTTTTTTGAGCACTCACCAACGCGTGCACGTTGGAAAATATTTACCAACGGCAATCACCCTTTAAAAAAAAAAAATTTACCAACTGCTAGGAAGTTGGAATTTTACCAACGGCTAAGACCGTTGGTAATTACCAACGGTTTGCACGTTGGAAAAATAAAAAAAACTGTTAATTTTTTTTGAAACCATCACCAACGCGTGCACGTTGGAAAATAATTACCAACGGTTCTACGCGTTGATAAATACCAACGGCGTAGCCGTTGGTAAATTAGCAGTTGGAAAAGCGTGTTATTTTAGTAGTGATAATAAGCATTTTGACAACTGTAATAAAAGTTATGATCTCCAAAAATTGGAGTTTGCACAAAGCCTATTTTTGAGATTTATTACTTGGTCTCGTTCGATCAACCCATTACAAGAACTCATCCACCAGACGCTCCATATCAGATTATTGTTGAAAATCAATCTGCATTGTCTCAACTGCTAAAAGAAAGACGGCAAGGAATTCAAAACAAGGAGCACTTGGTTGAGTAGAGGGCAATGGTGCAAATGGCTGCTTGGTGTATTTGGAAGGGAAGAAATAAGCTGATTTTTTCAAAAGAAGATTTCAAGCTGGCAGATATCATTTTTCAGGTACAAAGTCACTGGTTCTCGTGGATTTTGAGTCGAGTTTCAAAGTTTAAACTTTCATGGTCTGGTTGGTGTTTAAATCCCTTGTTGGCGTTGAAAAGGTGATGAAAAAAGGACCTGGTAGCCTAGAGTTGAAGCACGACGTTTTGTTAGTTATGAAAGGCATTTTTTGTAAGATTAAGTTACTATTGGGTTTTGTATTAAATGCAGCACCACCCTCATCCTCTCCCGGGCGGTGTTTTATTTCCAACATCGTGCATGGCCACACACGAGGCATCGGAGTTTCATTTTTTCATCCACATGGGGGAAACTCCGGAGAAAGACGCCAACAATAATTTCATTACCCAGGAACACGGGTGGGTTTAGGCAGAGAATCAATTGGGTTTTATAGAAAAAAGTGGTTTTGAGTGAAGATGCTGAGGGTTTAAATTTAGGGAGTCTATTAGGCAAAAAATTTGAGCCTATTGGCAAATGGTTGTAGAGGTCTCGTTTGGAGGATAGGCCCTTGTGGAAAAGATTGGAGATTTTGTGTGGGAAGACATAATTAGAATTAAGGAGGATTTAGCCTCTTTAGGAATAGATCTCTGGAGCTTATTTAAATGGGTGGTGGGAAAAGGTGATAAAATTCATTTTTGGGAAGATATTTGGGTAGAAGAGAGAACCCTCAAAGTGTCTTTCTCGAGGGTGTACAATCTGTGTTAAAACAAGGGTTGTTTGTTAGGCAGTATGGGGAGTTGGGTTGATGGTGTCTGGAGATGGGTTGGTGATTGGCGCAGGGAACCATAGAATTTTGATTCTTTGTTGCAGGTTCTTAATGGCACTCACTTGCAAGAGAACGTTCCTGACACTATTCACTGGAGACTAAGCTGTGATGGCTCTTTCACAGTCAAATCTCTTGCTAGCCTGAAAGATAAAAATCAGTTTTCAGATGAAGTTGTGGATGCAAGCTTCAAGAAGAACAAGGCTGTCCCGCTGAAAGTAAATTTGTTCGGATGGAGATGCCAACAAAATTTAACCTTTAGAAGCGTGGAGTGCTTCAACAGACTTTGAGCTGTTGGTTTCATATGCCATATTCTGACTGGGTTTGCAATCCCCTCCTTGCTGTGGAAAACTTCTTAGGGTGTGCTCGGCTCAGCTGCAAATGCCTTCAGCTTTTTCCTTGTTTTGAGCTGACATTGCCACAGCACTCATTTTGTTCTTTCTGTCCATCTAGCCCTTGGTTGGATGGGCTTCTTCAATAAATTCTTCCTCTTTCACTGTTAAAAAAAAAGTTAAAATTGGGTTTTTTGGTTTTTTGGAATTTGCTCCATCATCTTTTCTTTAAGATGAGGTTTGCATCTATTTTCTTTTATTTTCTTCTGATAAATTCTTACATTATCAATTTTTAAAAAAATGGTGCTATCCTATATTTTTATGTAAGTTGGAAAGGTACTCAACCACTGTATGTAATTTTGTTATTAGATAGTTAGGTGCAAAAAGGGGAGCATGTTCCGCGGTAGGGGCTTTGGACTGTTCTCTTCTTATCAGATTGTCTAGCCTCTTGCTAGTCTTGGCTTGGAGATCATAATTTATAATCTTGAATTTTGTATTAATAAAGTTTTCTTTTTGTTGCCATTAAAAAACAATCTAATGAATTTTCAATGAACTTATCTAAAAAATATGAATGACATGGAGTTTGTGCATTCATCAAAATGTCCAGCTTTTTTATTTTTTTAACTTTATCAAAGATTTTATACTTCCTCTATCCCATCCCGGAAGTATTGCTCCATTTAGAATTGCACAAAGTTTTAGGCAAAGGCTTTTTGGCTCCCATCTTCCAAATTTGCCCTTGTTTTACCTCGTCTCTCATCTCAGCTCAGCTTCTGTTTAATTCTCCGTCAGTGGAATCGCCCATTAGTCATCGTCTACTCATCGCCTCCGCCCTCCCCTTTGTCCTCCTCATCGGCTCAACCAAGTAGCCCTTGCCTCTGCCCTGCCTGACCAATTCGCCTTAAATCCCTTTTCCCATCATCCTCCTTGCCTAATTCTTCCCCCGATTCGCTTGGGCCCCGATCAATCGTGGGGGAATTGAGACCGCCGACTGCACTAGCCCTCACCTTGTCCTCCATCAATTGCCTCGCCCTTCGTTAATCGCACCGAAATTAAGACTGCCAATCACCTCGACCTCCGTTAATCATGGTCATTTAATTCGCCTCATTCGTCAGTTGTTGTCGATCGCTCGCCAGTTGTCGCCTGATCGGCCATCGCTCAATGGTCTTTCGATCGCCGCATGGTCACTGCTTGAGCGCCTCTCGAATGACATGCCGTTGCTACTCAGATGCCACAAGATCTCCTCTTGGTAGCCCTTCAGTTGCCACTTAGTCGCCACCCAATCGCTACACGATTGTCACTCAGACGTCGCTTGGTTGCCACTCAGATGGACAAAGATCTGAAATTGGGGAAAGGGAGAATATGAGGGTAGATCTGTTGGGAGGAAAGAAATGGAGATAAATGAGTTAAATCAGGGGTATAATAGTAAATGAGATGTAAAAGTTACTTAAAAAGGAAATGGTGCAAGAGTTTTGGGACTACAAAAAAAAATGTAATAAAACTTTTGGACGAAGGACATTATTTATTTGAGCAACTCGTTTGGCAAAAACACAAGCCCAACGCATTAAATCTTTCTTGTTGGGTTCCATAATAAAATTTGGTCATCAAGTACTTGAATTTAGACACAAACTTCTTTGTATTTACAGTTCACCTACAGTTAAAAATAAAGGTGATCAGTATTCAGTTCAAATCAAAAAAATAAAAAAACTGAAATAATTTGAAATTTTGATTCGGTCAATTTGGTAATTCAGTTTAGTTTTGTTTGAAACCGAATAATAAAAAATTTGGTTTCAGTTTTGGATTTTGCTTAATTCAGTAATCAAATTAACCAAAAATTTTTATATTTAATTTTTTTAAAAAAAAATCATGAACAATAAAGCTACAAACTAACCCAAATTAACTTGGATTCTTGTTTTTTTTTTTCTTTCCATGGATAATAAATCTTTTGTGTTAAATAGAATTTGAAAAGAAAAACAATGTATCTATCTCATTTCCTCCCTTATAGAATTTTACTCTCATTTTTCCAATTAATTTAGTTTGGACCGAACCAAACTGAATCGAAATATTTTATTTTGGTTTGAATTCGGTTTTATAGGCTAATTCGGTTTATTCGGTGTCTTATCATTTAAAATAAAAAACCGAATAAACCAAATAATTCTATTCAATTTAAACCGAAAAGACCGAATAATCACCGATAACAAAAACACACGCATTTTCTCCAGCAGTTGGTAGTCATACAAAACAAACTGCCTTAGTGAATCTTTCTGTGTGCCTAGCTCCTTCTTATCTCGCTGCCCCCGAAAACCACGTACTGGCGACCCGCAAGATTCGTCCTCAGCCAATTCCTTCCCCGTCCCAAGACCCCCGATTTGCTCATCCTTGCCAAATCCATCTAGAAAAAAATGGGGAAAATCGGGTCAGATCCATTCATAGTCCAGGGGCAAAATCCTCGACGAAAGCCATCTTCCTCCCTGCAAAGCCTCAACCGATTTGGTTTTTGGTTTTCTTTCTTTTCACTGACTTTTCCGGATCGAGTGGAATATAAGTGTTTCATCTCGGTAAATTTGTATATGGATTGGAATGACCAATTCCTTGTCTGTGCGTACTTGAGGTACATATCTAATGGTTTTTTTAGCTGTTTACCCCAAAATAAACACATCCAAACTTGGTTTGAAACATACAGTATGCCTGCAGGAGGCATACCTCCTAACCAGGCACCTGAAGCAATGAATACTTCATTGCCTAGAAAGTAGAAAGTCAAGTTGGTTTTTGATCCACCATGCGCAAATTGCATCCAAACTTGATTTGAAACTCGGCACTGAAGCGGGCAAGTGATCCAACAGAAAATGTTCATTCTCAGAGAGCATCAACTAATCCATTTGAAGCCTAGCAGTTGCTGGGGCGCAGCAACTTGAGACAAAATCAAAGGAGAGCTGCAAATAAACAAAGATTCGACAAAGCAAAAACAGGGCAGAAAAGAACACAAAAGAGAAGATCCATAGGAGATGAAAAAAGCCATCATAACAGCAGAATAGGCACGCCAATCTTCACTTCCACAATGTGAGTCAAGTCCTTACCATAATCTGTGCCACATCTCTCTTTACCTTCCTAGAAAGCCTGATATTTCTTTCAGCACATTGTTGAGCCCAAAGGAGAAACGAGAAGCTGGCAGGAAGCACCACACTTGCTTTAACTATCTGCTCAAACTTAACTCGAGAACCTGCAAGCGAGAAAACGGATAGCCTCCAGTTCCAAAAGCTTCCTCACACAAGCATTATCCAGGGCCAACCATGATTTCCATTTTCAGGAGTAAACTGATCATGGCCTCCACATTAGGAATACAAGAAGAGCCCCAAAGCAGTCTATGCCCAAAAAAACACCATCAACGTGCTCTACCATATACTGATGGCAGTTCAATGACATTATCCAACACTTTCTGACAAATATAAGTAGCAAATTTAAGCTACAACCATACATTAAGTGATCATAGTACACAGAAATTCAGCTGACAATACAACAACCATTTACGAAAAATCATGTAACATCAACCATAAAGTTTAAGCTACAACCATACATCAAGTGATCATAGTACACAGAAATTCAGCTGACAATACAACAACCATTTACGAAAAATCATGTAACATCAACCATACAGTTTACTGACGGATCATCTCACGAACTATGTTTTCCTGGTGTTCTATCCTGCCATGGATTGGAACCAAACTCTCTGCGTACACAATGACTTGCATTTTGCCAGGACAAGCCGAGACTCCAAAATTCTTCATCTCTCCACTTTCAACATCCAGCATCAGCAATTCACCACCGCTGCTCTCCAGAAACAGCTGCCCATCTTTCCAGAACCCCAATGGCCGTATAACCCCAGGAAAAGGACCAAGCCTCAATTCCTTGATCCACCTCTCTTTCTCCACCCACAAATCAAAGAATTTTTCCTCACCCTCTCGGGGATAAGCAATCACCGCCATAGCTCCATCGGGATGTTTGACAAAATTCCATAAATAGTCGCCCCCAAACTCCGGTAATTCGGTTGTAGTGAACGATTCGTTTCTCATATCGAATGAGAGGATCAGTGGGCCGTCGTGACCGGTTGCCGACCAGTGATAAAGGCCGTTTTCCCAGTCCCCGAACGTTGGGACTCCGTGAGCAAGCTCCTCAGGGGCCGCGATTTCTCTCCAGGAATTCGTGCTCAGACAGTAGAGCTCCATTTGATTGATCCAATCCATTCCATCGGCGAAGTAATTTGTGATGAATCGAATCACTTTGTACTCCCCCGACCTGAAATCCCCAGAAGAAACGATTTTGAACAAGAAGAGCAACGAATTAAAATCAAAACCAACGAGAATATAAAATATTTGGGGTTGCATAGCGTGCACACCTGGAATCGAACCCGAACCCGACTGGGCCGAAGTGGGTCGACTCCGTCTCCTGCGGGCGAGGAATCGTCGACGGGGGAATCTGCTTGAACTCTCTGGTAGAGGGATTCCAGAGCGCGATGCGACTGTGGTCGCTGAGGCAGAGCAATCCGTTGCAAGGACCATCGACATAAGGATCGAAAAGGCAGTCATCCAGGAACGGCATCCGAATATTCTCCGTCGGAAGAAACTCGGCGGAGAGGGTAGTGAAGTAAGGTTTGTCGACGCGGAAATTCGTGCGCCGAAGTTTGAGGAGAATTCTGGTATTTGGGCTTCGTTTCTGGAGGGAGTGGTGGGCGGCGATGAACTTGGGTGATCGGACGGCAGTGGACAGGGACTTGGAAACGCACCGGAATCGGACGAGGGATTTGACGGGAAGTTTCAAAAAGATGTCCATGGCTATCTCATCCGGCAGCTCCCCCGTCAACCGTAGCGAATTCCCGGCCATCCGTCGTCCTGATACTTATGCGCTAAGCTAAGTAGCCTCAGAAGTCAGATCTTGTAATTCAGATTGTGGTCGTGATTTAACGATCACTGCTATGCCCACAGCTCATATATATCTAGAGAGCAAATTGCACCGTGACCCCTAACCTTTTATTGTTATCCTATTTTGAACCCTAACCTTAAAACATTCCATAGGAGGTCCTAAACCTTAATTTTTTGTTTCATTTTAGACTTTTGGAGGACTGAAACCATTAAAATTCATAGAACTGGCCACATGGTATGTTAGCTTGGAGCGATTGGCCACATGGCATAATGAATGGACTCCTAGCAATGATGTGAAAAATGAAGAAAAAAGGAGCAAAAAAAATTGAAATCCTACCCTAACCTTACCCAACACCACCAATCAACCTCTGCCTGCTGCTCAACCGTTTGCAAAACCTCTGCCCGTCACTACAAAGCCATTCCAGCCACCGATGATGCTAAGTGAAGAAGAGAAGGTTCACTCCATCGCTCCAAACCATTCGCTCTGTCATCGTCGGTGGAAAAATTAAAGCCTCATTCTCAAATCTCCGATTACGTTAACGAATCAAAGGTTCTAAGGTAGGGGAGATCGAAGGTTCCAACGAAATCAAAATCAAAGTGAAGGAATAAGGGAACGGATGAAATTGAATCAAAATTTAAATTGAAATCAAAGCAAAAGAGGAGGGGAATGAATGAAATCGAAGCGAATGAGGACAAATCGAACAAAATTGCGCAAGGGGAGAGGAACAACAAGCAAGATCGAGGATGGAGGGCAAGTAGCAGGAGGCCGGACTACACGAAAGGTAGCCGAGAAGAGGCACCGAAGAGTTTTTTTTTTATCATTTTTCAGACCCATTTATTATTATTTTTTTTCTTTCCCGCATCATCTATAGCTAGTTATTCATTATGCCATTGTAGCAAATTACCCTACACTGGTATGCCACGTGGTCAATTCCATTATTTTTAACATTTTTTCTTCTCCAAAAGTCTAAAATTAAACAAAAAAAGTGATGTTGAAGACTTCTCATACAAAGTTTTGAGGTTAGGGTCCAAAATTGGACAATAATAAAATGTTAGATGTCATAGGTGCAATTCACCCAATATAAATAGGTAGAAGGGTCACAATCCCCACTATAGTTCTCATCATAATCAGATAAGTCACTATGATTTTTTTTTATCGATCTCCTTGGAGGAAAAATCCGCTACCAATATTAAATGACTCATGGAAATATAATTTATAAACTACTAATTTTTGTTTATTTAACAAAATATTGTCATCGTTTAAAAAGTTGTGGCTGCACCATCGTCTTAATTAATCTAGTTTTTTGCAATTTCCAACGTCTCTGAAAATACATGGCTCGACGGCCAACATTTCTCTTCAAGCTTAGGAAAAACTCATAATTTGGACCGATTTTCGTCAGGTCAGTGGTCATCCTATGCATTGCTAATTGCGTACCTAAGCTAAATCGCTCGTTGCGATTTGACTCCTATTGCCAACTACCAGCCTTTGAGGCTTGTTGCTTCTACGCCCGAGATTGTTTAGCCTCTACTTGCAACATCTTTTACCGCCACTGGAGATCACATTGGTCGAGCTTAGCCACCATTTGTTGTTGCGGTCCATCGAGCATCAAGGTAGAGAGCAGTGGGAAATTGCCAATTTGGGCCAAGAATAATAGTCGTACATGGAGAATGAGACACGTGGTAGTGGATATTGAGAATTTACTAGACTTTCTGTTTTGTTAGGCGAAGATGGTGAAGACAAATCATGAGAGGGGTCCGAAGGAAGATTGTCCATATATTTGGCATTAAAAATTATTCAATGATATAATTGAGTCATGACAAAAACATTAATGACATATTTATTATTTTTTAGAAGACTTTTCATGAAATATGCCACTAAATAACATAATATTCTCTCTGTTATTCAGGGCAGTAGCTAACTTTTTACATATCTAAAATATTAGTGGCATATTTCCACTATTCTAAAGCATCAATGATGGATTTAGCTGCAGAAAAAAAAACTATAACTGCTGATTTTCTCTATAGCAAATATTATAGTTGCCAATATGCCCCTTTTGTATATATAAATATAAAAAAGATTTCTTAAGTTACATATTGGATTGATGTTACTTCAAATACATGTCAAAAATTAAGTTTTCAATGTATGAGAATATGTTTGGATGTAGAAACAATTTTCACTTTCATTTCCTATTACATGTTTTTATTTTATATATACAATTTTTCATAGTGTTTTTCAAAAATAAAAAGTTTAGTTATTTTAAAGTAACTAAAGATAATTATATTAGAGAGTTCAATGCCTTGGTCAAAAGTTGAAGGAAAGTTTGTGATCTATATAATATGGTTATTTTCCAAAGTCTATCATCAAAATTGAACAAAAATTTCCAAATCTTGCCCCAACTTTTGCTCCCTGTTACATAGGCTCTCAAATTTTCTTTTCCTTTGCATCTGTACCACCATATCCATCATTCTCAAATAGAGATGGTAATAGGTGGGGTAAAATTCACATCTCACAGATACCCGACCCATGGGTTGTGGATATTTGGTGAAAATTACATCCGTGTATCCATCATGGATTTTTATTTTATCCTATGGATTAACCCACTACACCCACAACCCGCCATAATTTTCCTTTGTTTGTCAATGACTTAATTGTAACTTATCAAAATAATAGATAAAATGAAACAGATAAATAAATCAAGTGACCAAAGTGTAATTTAACAAATATATAACCCTAAAAACTGTATTCAAGTTCTTTCTTTTTTACTCATCTTCTTTACCTGTTCTTTCTTTGTCTGTACTAAAAATCCTCATCTTTTTCATTTGTTTGTCTCTACAAAACAAACTTTTCTTCTTCATCCCTTCTCTCATCATCTTCCTCTTCTTCTTCATCCTTTGTCATGGTCTTTGCATTTCCTTTTCTCATCTTCTTTGTTTAATCCAAATCTATCCGGCCTTTTGTATATCCTTTTTTCCGGTCAACAATCAACTATCCTATAGCCATTGAAATGCCAGTTTCTCTGCCCGTTGCCTATAACACCAATCAAAGGATTGACAAAAAGGGGAAATTTGGAATCAATTCTCGGTGGATAATCCATTAGGTACCGGTGGCCTGCGGGTGGCAAGCACAAGTGTCTTTTCTTACCTGTTAGGCTTAGCAGGCGGGTGGTGGGTATGGTGGTCTGTGCTTGATCCTCCCATTGTGATCCCTATTCCTAAAGCATTACATTTCTTGCTGATTTCGCTATTCAACAATTATAATGCCACAGCTATTGTTTTCCTAGGATTGCTTAGTGTACCAAGGTTAGCTCGGTTGCCTATAATCGAAAGCTAAAGGAGACTATTTAGCGATCCATCAAAACAAAGAAGTCAAGCAAGATAGAGGCTAGTCGTGTGACATCTAATGAGTTCAATGACGTTGGTTAGGTGATGGTGATGACAGAATGTGAAGAAATAGAGAGCAAGAGCAAGACGCAAGAGATGATGCCTGGAAAATTGGGCAAATACTAAAAAAAATATAATAAAATCTTTTCAAAATCTAAGTATGTAAGCATGTTATAAAAAAATTGAAGTGGTAGTTGAGAGCTGAAGTGACAATTCAAAATAGAAAATTATGTAACTTGGTCACGAAATCATGGTACTCAAGGGAATTAGCATTTCCATAAGATAAAATAAGCAATAATTTACAGAAACTTTCAAAACTTCGTAAAGTAACCCGCACTCTTTATTTAAATTACCAATCTTTTGAACTTAATCTTGATTTAAACGATCGATTAACCATTTTCACTAGATTTAAATTATCTAATAATAACTTGACTAATTTTTAGTGGATTTAAGTTTTCCTCAATTCAAATGTAAAACAATGTACTAACCCTCACTGATGTCAACACTCAAGCGACGCACAATTTTGCGATAAAGTGTCGATACCCAAAACAAAAAGAGCAAACTATACTTTTACTCATATCTAAAGGTTTTTTTAGCTATTTACCCTAAAATAAACACATCCAAAGTTGTTTTGAAACATATAGTACGCCTGCAGGAGGCATACCTCCTAACCAGGCACCTGAAGCAAAGAATACTTCATTCACTAGAAAGTCGAGTTGGTTTTGGATCCACCATGCTGGCATTCCATCCAAATTTGGTTTGAAACTCGGCACCGAAGGTGGCAAGTGATCCAACAGAGCATGTTCATTCTGAGAGAGTATCAACTAATCCATTTGAAAGTCCATCAATGGAGGTATTTGACAACGAATGAGCTAAGAAAGTCCCAACTCTATTCAATGAGCAAGTTAAATAGTCCTCCAATTCCTTCACAATGACTGAGGAGAGCTGCAAATAAACAAAGATCCGGCAAAGCAAAAACAGCACAGAAAAGAACACAAAAGCAGATGAAAAAAGCCATCATAACAGCTCGATAGGCACACCAAGTCCTTACCAGAATCTGTGCCTCATCTCTCTTTACCTTCCTAGAAAGTCCTGATGTTTCTTTCAGCACATTGTTGAGCAAAGCAGGAGAAACAAGATGCTGGTAGGAAGCACACACTTGCTTAAACAATCCGCCCAAACTTGGCTCGAGAACCCACAAGCGAGGAAATGAATAGCCTCCGGCTCCAAAACCTTCCTCACACAAGCATTACCAGGGGCTAACCTTCATTTCCATTTTCAGGAGTCTACGGATCATGGCCTCCACGTTAGGAATACAACAAGAGCCCCAAACCAGTCTATGCCCAAAATAACACTACCAACATGCTCTACCATATACTGATGGCAGTTGAATGACATTATCCAACACTTTCTGACAAACATTAGTAGCAAATTTAAGCTATAACCATGCATTAAGCGATCATAGTACACAGAAATTCAGTAGACAATACAACAACCATTTACGAAAAACCATGGTAACACCAACCACCATACAGTTTACTGACGGATCATCTCACGAACTATGTTTTCCTGGTGTTCTGTCCTGCCATGGATTGGAACCAAACTCTCTGCATACACAATGACTTGCATTTTGCCAGGACAAGCCGAGACTCCAAAATTCTTCATCTCTCCGCTTTCAACATCCAGCAGAAGCAATTCACCAAGTCTGCTCTCCAGAAACAGCTGCCCAATTTTCCAGAACCCCAATGGCCGTATAACCCCAGCAAAGGGACCAAGCCTCAATTCCTTGATCCACCTCTCTTTCTTCACCCACAAATCAAAGAATTTTTCCTCACCCTCTCGGGGATAAGCAATCACCGCCATAGCTCCATCGGGATGTTTGACAAAATTCCATAAATAGTCGCCCCCAAACTCTGGTAATTCGGCTGTAGTGAACGATTCGTTTCTCATATTGAATGAGAGGATCAGCCCGCCGTCCCTCCCGGTTGCCGACCAGTGATAAAGGCCGTTTTCCCAGTCCCCGAATGTTGGGACTCCGTGAGCAAGCTCCTCTGGGGCCGCGATTTCTCTCCAGGAATTCGAGCTCAGACAGTAGAGCTCCACTTGGTTGATCCAATCCATTCCATCGGCGAAGTAATTTGTGATGAATCGAATCACTTTGTAGTCCCCCGACCTGAAATCCCCAGAAGAAACGACTTTAAACAAGAAGAGCAACGAATTAAAATCAAAACCAACGAGAATATAAAATATTTGGGGTTGCATAGCGTACACACCTGGAATCAAATCCGAACCCGAGTGGGCCGAAGTGGGTCGTCTCCGTCTCCTGCGGGCGACGAATCGTCGACGGGGGAATCTGCTTGTACTCTCTGGTAGAGGGATTCCAGAGGGCGATGCGATTGTGGTCGCTGAGGCAGAGCAATCCGTTGCAAGAACCATCGACATCAGGATCGTAAAGGACATCATCCAGGAACGGCATCCGAATATTCTCCGTCGGAAGAAACTCGGCGGAGAGGGTAGTGAAGTAAGGTTTGTCGATGCGAAAATTCGTGCGGCGAAGTTTGATGAGGATTCTGGGATTTGGGTTTCGTTTCTGGAGGGAGTGGTGGGCGGCGATGAACTTGGGTGATCGGACGGCAGCGGACAGGGACTTGGAAACGCATCGGAATCGGACGAGAGATTTGACGGGAAGTTTCAAAATGATGTCCATGGCTATCTCGTCCGGCAGCTCCCCTGTCAACCGTAGTGTATTCCCGGCCATCCGTCGTCCTTATTCTTTTGAGCTAAGCAAAGCAGCCTCAAACTTAGAAGTTGTGATTCAGATGCGGCCGTGTTTTAGCGCGTACTGCTCCTATAATGTGTACGAGCTCATCTATACTTAAATCACAAGAGGAGAATCGCGTGGTGACAAGTGTCCTTTGGCTTATGAGATAATTGCATGTTTTGTCCTCAGTGTTTATTAGTTGTTTCATGTTAGTTCCCTCTGTTCTGCAGGTGTTAGGTAACTCATGCTTAGGTTGGTGTCATGTGTCTCAGGTTTGATGATGTAATTGCAATGATAGTCCTCTTAATGTTCACCTATGTCATTATGGTGTCAGATGCTCAATTTTTTGCATTTACATCACTATGTCGAAAGTTTCATTTTAGGATTTGTTTGTTACATTTTCTACTGTTTAATCGGTTTTGACAATTGCAAGTTATCTGTATAAGTCTATTTGGGGTGTTGATTGGGTATTAATATGTGCAATATATGTACAGAACTAACAAATTAAGTATGGATTTATGTGGAAGGTGGAAAAGAAGGGAGGCAAACAGAATCTCTTTGTTTGTATATTGGGTTAATGACAATTTTGATCCTCACCAGTTTGCACGCCTATCATTGGAGGCATGAAGCGTTGAAATGTTCCATTTTGTTGCTTTCGATTCAGTTAGAATGAGGATGCGCCAAGTTTGAATCGAAAAGGGAGGATTATCACAACAGCCTAGTTTCACTTAAGGAGTTTATGTCTAAAGCCAAGAGAGGCTTTTTGGATTGGCTCGACGGTCATAGAACATGGGTTTTTTCTGCCGGATCTAATGGCTCATTTTCTCCAAGAGGCAGTGAAAGTATGGGAAAGAGTTATGCTGGGTTAGATCGGGTCTTGGTGGTCTTGGTTTGAAAGATAGGTAGGCTCAAACCTGTCATAATAGTTCAAGAGAAAAAGCCTCCCTAGGTTGCTAGTGCTGTTGCCCATGGGAACGAAAACCCTACTTCGAAGTACAAAATTTTACTACTTTTCTTTTACTCCTTTTCTTTTCCTTCTCGAGTTGAACTGGAAGAGAAGTTTTTTTATTAGAGATAAATATACTAGTTTTATCTAGCTTTATCTCTTTTATTACATGTTTATGTCCTTACTTGCCTTCTAGCTTAAGTTAATCACTTGTATAGCTAGTGATACTTGTGGCAGCAAGTCTAGTTGATCACAAACACCTGTAACCTGTGCATAAAGGCTACTTTGCCTTATTGAATAAAGAGCTCAGTGAAACACAGCAAATTATCATGGTATTATAGTAGACTTTGATCCTTAAAACGTCATCTTAAACACCTAGCCTACAAACTTCCTTTTCCTATCAAAATGCTAGATGAAAAAAAGAACTCCACTGCTAGAAGGTCACGTTCCAACAGACCGCCATCTGATCCTACTTCTCCCTTCTACCTCAATGCGTCAAATAATCTAGGAACAATACTTGTTACTTGTCTTCTCCATGGTGATAATTATCACACATGGCATAGAGCCATGAAGAATTCTCTTCGAGCAAAGAATAAACTGGGGTCTGTTGACAGAACTCTAGAGAAACCTAAGGAGAAAAGCGCAAGCTTCCAAGCCTGGGAGAAATGCAACTCTATGGTGATATTCTGGCTTTTCAATGCCTTGTCTCCAAAGTTACACAACAACATGGCCTATGCAGATAAAACCAACAAATTGTGGATGGATCTCTATGAAAGGTTCTCACAAGGTAACACTCCTAGGGTCTATGAACTAAAGCGTGATATCTCACTCTTGCAGCAACAAGACATGACTATCGTTGGATGCTACTCAAAGCTTAAAAGCCTAGGGGATGAGCTAGAAGCATATTCAAAAGTTCCTCTTTGCAAATATGAAACAGCAAAAGAATTCTTGAATGATAAAGAAGGTGAAAAATTATTTCAATTCCTTATAGGACTAAACAATAAGTATAGTGTTATCAGGTCCCAGATTCTCAACATGGATCCTTTGCCAAGCATGAATAAAGCATACGCTCTCGTATCTAAGGAGAAGTAGCAACAAAATGTGATTATTTTATGAAGGGATATCGGAGAAGTTACTGCTTTACAGCCAAACAATTAAGAGGCCGTGGAACCACATTGGATAAAGACCAAGATAAAAGCAAACTGCAGTTTACACACTATGGAAAGAAAGGGCATTTGCAGAAGGATGTTTTGAACTCATAGGCTATCCAAATTGGTGGCAAACCAAAGAAAAGAAATGGTCTAACAAACTGAAGCTAGGGCATAGCAAAATTGTTGCAAATCAAAGACTTAATGAATGCTTCCTCCAGTGACTCCCACAAGGTGGATAACTGCATGAACATCACGCAGGACCAATTCAATCAATTAATGGCTCAATTATCTAGTCCAAATGTAGTGGCTAATTATGCTGGTAAAGTCCCTCAACACTCTTTAAATTGGATCTTGGATAATGGTGCATCAGAGCATATGGTTTTACAACAAGCATTGTTCTCAAACGGCCAACCTGCCTTATCTTCACCACCAGTCAGACTACCAAATGGTAGCACCTTAAAAATTCATTCAATTAGCCTGGCTCAATTATCATCTGATGTTATGTTGGACAATGTGCTCTATGTCCCTTCCTTTACATGCAATTTGTTATCAGTTAGCAAATTGACTAAAGCCTTAAACTGCTCCATAATATTTTTCCCAAATTATTGTGCCATACAGGACCTGACATCGAATAGGCTGATTGACATAGGTGAAGAAAATGATGGCTTGTATTACTTCAAGGAATTCAAGGCTCACATGGTCTTTCCCAATAAACCTGAAGGTTCTCTTATTACTTGGCATAGAAGACTTGGTCATGTACCTTTTGCAAAAATTTCCTTTATTCTTCAACTTAGTGATTTGTCTTTCAAAAATTTGGACAAATGTTGTGATTCTTGCCATCGAGCAAAACAAACTAGAGAACCTTTTCTAAAAAATGTAAGTAGTACTGCAACAAGTTTTGAACTTGTTCATATGGATATTTTGGGGCCATATAGAACACCTTCTTTATCATGTGCTCATTATTTCTTAACCCTACTTGATGATTATAGGCGATGTACTTGGGTTTAATTGTTGAAGCACAAATTTGAGGCAGCAAAATATTTCACCATATTTTATGCCATGATAAGAAATCAATTCTGAAAAAGTTTACTTCAAGTAAGATGTGACAATGCACAAGAATTTATGGCAGGTTTTTTATATTTGTTCTTCTAACAGAATGGCATAATGCTTCAAACTTCATGCACCAATACTCCACAACAAAATGATGTAGTCGAAAGGAAGCATCGACACTTGCTTCAAGTAGCACGGGCCCTTCATTTCCAAGCCAACCTTCCTCTAATATTATGAGGAGAATGCATTTTGACCGCCACTTATCTCATTTTGACCGCCACTTATCTCATCAATCACACACCATCATCAAAACTAAAAAGTAAAAGCCCCTATCAAGTCTTGTTCTCCAAACGTCCCTCACTTGATCATCTTTGTGTCTTCGGCTGCCTAGGCTATGTTCACCTCAAATCTTCAGACAAATTTCAGCCTCAAGCCACACCATGCGTTTTCATTAGCTATCCAACTGGTCAGAAGGGATACAAGATGTATGACCAAGAAACACACAAAGTCATTGTTTCACGAGATGTGGTCTTCTACAAGAATCATTTTCCATTTCAAACACCACTTGAAAACCATGAAATACTTCAACCTATTCCCCAACCTATTCACTATGAAGATAACCCTATTCCCAAAACAACTCAAGCTTCTCAAAAAGTACTTATCTATTAGAATTCACCCATATCTGAAAGCTCAAACTCTCCAGTTGTCTTACAAAAACCAGCAAGGCGATCCCAACGTGATAAACGACCTCTTCCTACTTACAAGATTATTTGCATGAAGTGCATAAAGTAAGCAAGCCACCATCACCTGTTGTGAGTCGCATTTCTTCAGGTAAACTTTACCCTTTGGATGCTCATTTTTCATACTCATATTTTATTTCTAGCTATCAAGCATTTCTTGCAATTATATCCACCACTGAACCCAAAAATTTCATGAAGCCAACAAGGATGCAAAATGGCAAGAAGCCATAAGACAAGAATCTTGGCACTAGAGAGGAATGAGACATAGACGTTGGAAAAGTTAGCACCTAACAAGAAACCCATTAGATCTAAATGGGTTTATAAGATCAAGTACAAGTCTGATGGCTCAATTGAACGATATAAGGCACGACTAGTGTTAAAAGGCTACAGTGAAGTAGAGGGAATTGACTACATAGAGACATTTGCTCCGGTAATCAAACTTATTTCTGTGAGACGTTTGCTTGCAATTGCTGCAGTTGAACGATGGCATCTCCACCAACCTGATATCCATAACGCCTTCCTTCAAGGTGATTTGAATGAAGAAATTTAAATGATGCTGCCACCTGGATTAATCAAGCAAGATAACAATCGTGTATATAGGCTCAAGAAATCCTTATACGGTCTTAAACAAGCACACCGACAATGGTTTCAGAAACTATTAAGTGCTTTGATCGATTTTGGCTTTGTGTAATCCAAAGCCGACTACTCCATTTTTATCCAAAAGAATGGCAAGCCTTTTACTGCCATTTTGGTATATATAGATGACATGCTCATCACAGGGAATGATAAGGAGCAATCAAGGAGTTAAAGACTCACTTCCACAATTGCTTCCACTTGAAGGACTTGGGAAAACTTAAGTACTTTCTTAGTTTGGAGCTAGCTCGATGTCCAAAAGGGATTTTTCTATCCTAAAGGAAGTAGCCACTGGATTTGTTGCATGAAACGAGAATGATAGGATCAAAGCCAGCTTAGTCCCCGATTCAACAGCAACATAAACTCGGTTCAGTTAAAGGAGAAAAGTTAACAGATCCTGAACGATATAGGCGGCTCGTTGGAAAGCTCATTTATTTAACTCTTACTCGACCTGATGTTACTTATGTGGTCAACATGCTTAGTTAGTTCATGAAAGCACCGAATATGGCACATTACAATGCTGCAGTCTAGGTCCTACGCTACTTGAAGCAAACTCCTGGAAAAGGGATGTTCTTTCTAGCACAAAGTTCACTTATAATCAGTTGATATTGCGACGCTGATTGGGCAACTTGCCCAAGGACAATATGATCAACAATGGGGTATCTTATTAACCTCGAGGAAGCTCCAATCTCTCAAAAATCAAAGAATTAAACCATAGTCTCTCGATCATCTACAGAGGCTGAATATCGCTCCATGGATGCAGCAACAAGTGAACTCACTTGGCATAAAACTTTGCTCCATGATCTAACCGTTTCTCAGCTTGAACCTATGAAGCTATATTATGATAACCAGGCTGTTATTCACATTGTTTCTAATCTTGTTTTTCATGAACGCACTAAACACATAGAGATTGATTGTCACTTCGTGCGAGATAAGGTTTTGTCTAAGGAGATAATAACTCAACATGTTCCAAGAAAATCTCAACTAGTAGATGTTCTGACCAAGGCATTGGGACCAGCTTAGTTTGATTTCTTGGTTGGCAAGTTAGGCATGATTGATCCACGTGCTCTAACTTGATGAAGAGTATTAGAGATAAATATCTTAGTTTTATCTAGGTTTATCTCTTTTATTACGTGTTTATATCCTTACTTGACTTCTAGCTTAAGTTAATCGCTTGTATAACTAGTGATAATTATGGCAGCAAGTCTAGTTGATCACAAACACCTATAACCTATGTGTAAAGGCTACTTTGCCTTATTGAATAAAGAACTCAGTGAAACACAGCAAATTATCATTTTTCATGGCCTAGTCGTATTTCTACGCTTGTTCTTTCTGTTGTCGTTTGTTTTTGTGCTCCTGGTGGATGTTTTTGTGTGTTTGTCTGCATTTTTTATTTTTTTTAATTTTTCTAACTTGACTATACTTTCATTTGGTGAAAAGAAATTGGAAATTTTGGTGCAAAGCATGAACTTTCTTTCCTTAAGTCTAACACGCTTTTGATTCTACTAATGCAAAGTGGTGGTAAACCTAATTAGAACCTGTAGCACTCAAGCAAAGTAACAAATCTTGCAAAAATGTATACTATAGTTGGAAAAAAAGTCAAGTAAACTCAAAATCAGAATCGAACTAATTGGAAGGGGTTGGAAATGAAAAGATTGGATAAGGGATGGCAAAGGAAGATTAAGATGCTCGATCGGTAAGGATGAAGACAACAGCTAGAAATGAGCTTTTGTAAGATGGAAGAGAAAGGTGGAGAGAGAAGCAAACCATGTGGTGTTGAGGCAGTGGAATCTACCTAAAATTGAAATACTCAGCTTCGACCCAACTCGAAGACATGGTTCATAAGTGATTACTCAATCCATTAGGATCCTCCTTATTCAATTCGGAGCTGGAACCTGACGTGGGTGCAGAGAAGTGGAGAATAAGGCGAAGTAGGGGGGAGAGAAAAGAGAAGGCGGGCCAATCGGAGTACTCTGGCAAGGGATGAGAGTTGAAAGGGTAGAGTGTTAAGAATGAGGCAGTGAGAAACAACCGTTTGTGTTCTGTTTGTCATGTGATGAGCACGAGGTTCTTAAGAGGTAAAGTGCACCATTTTGGTAAGTTCAAAGCGTGAGTTGGACTGATTTATAGTTTAGGGCAAAAACTATCTGGGTCACTCGAGTTGAAGGACATAAAATGCTTTTAGGCCTATTAAACTTGCATCAATTTTTTCTTTTACAAAAATAACATTGGTTTCATGTCCACTTCCCTACTACTTATATATTCTTCCTTCACTAAATCCTTCTTAATCCACTTAACTTCTATTTTACCGTACATATTTCTAAACCAACTTTCAAATTACTTCTCACGCCTATCAAAGCCTACCAATTATTTTTCACCATCAAATATATAAAACACATTTATTTCTCTTTCTGTATTATCTATTACCAATATAATATTAACTCTCAACCACTCTAGAAATATTATACAAATTAATGATAAGTTTTTTTTCCAATGATTCCTTCCATCCCATTTGTATTACAACACTTGGCTACTTCTTTAATAACTGGAAAAAAAATAACTTCACCCATATTCATACTTTTTATGTAAAATATATACATTCTAATATAAAAATTTATTATATCATGCAAATATTATTTATGGAAAAGGAAAAATATTGAAGTATTAGTGGTGGGAATCTGCATGATATGCATGCATAATGTTTGAGTTTATTTAAGACTTTTTCACTACTTCTTTTACGCATGTGTACTTATCTTCTTAGCTAGATTCAATATTTGACTTTAGCTACAAGTCTTCTTGATGTAATAGTCAGGAAAGCCTATAAATGTAGCTACTACTAAGATTGCTTCATATACAATAAACATCAATGTTTGAGCTTTTTTAAATCTTTATATGGTATCAAAGCAAGTTTTAGCTCCTAAACCAAAACCCCAAATACCATGACCAACAACAAAACAACCAATGCTGAAGGTTCTTCACAACCTGCACCAAATGACCCACAATCACCTTACTATCTCAATGCTTCAGACAGTCCACAAGTCACTTTGGTGACATGTCAGTTGAAAAGGGAAAACTATCCGACATGGAGATGAGCACTCTTGAATGCTTTGCGGGCAAAGAACTAGGTGGCCTTTGTAGATGGTTCTCTCGAGAAGCCTGCAGATGACAGTTCACAATTCGGTGCATGAGATAAATGCAATTCCATGGTAATCTCATGGCTTTTCAATTCTCTTTCTGTTAAACTTTACAGTAGTGTAGCCTATACAAATACTACACAAGAGATGTGGATTGGTCAGTCGTTGAAATCGCCAAAAATAATTTTGGTATCACTGACAACTTAGAATAAATAAATTTGTAATATAGCTGTGCAAACTAGGTCGAATCCCAAGTAAAATTTTTTAACCGAAAGCTTCCTGTCAGAAAACTGAAATAAAAGATTGTGGAGTTTTCTTGAATTGAAAGCTAAAATAAATTAACTATAAAATTAAAATGAAATTAACCAATATTAAAAATGCTCAGTTCAGGGTTGATTATTCATTCTAATCATGTAGTTGATCATCAAAATAAAATATGTCTTCAATTTAAGCAAATAAACATAACTCTCTTGAAACCTAAAAAAAACTCAAAGAATTCAACAGTAACATTAATCAGAAAAAGTTTCAAATTAATTTCTTAATTTTGAGTAACTAAATATTGAAAAATATTTCTAACAACCCAAAATTAGCATTAAGATCAATGGACAAAAGTTTATTCAAGGCAACAATCCAAAAGTTTAAACAATTTAACTTATCTTACTTCTCCGTATGAACTAACTAAAAATAAAAATAATCTCCAATCAATTCACTTGCTTCTAATTGAATTCTTCACCTAAGCAGTTGAAAGAAAATCAAGCAAATTTACAATCTCAAAACTAATTCAACAAGCGAGAACAGGTAAATTAATTGAAATAAATCTTAACAATGAAGAAGTAAATGCTTTAATTTAAAGAAAGTTTAAGTAAGAAAAATCAATCCTCATAACTAGTGTTGGGAATGAAAATCGTTCCTAGAACTGAATCAGAAAATTACTCAGCCATGATCGGAAGAAAAACAAAGAACAATAATTAAGAAAAACTGAAATTATGAAAGAGAAACAAGCGTGAGCCGCCCCAAAGGGAATGCTGCTCCATTTTTAAAAACCTAAAAAGAGTAGCCTAGTGTGCTAACTGTATAAAATTTCCCTAAACTTTCTATATTACTACAAAATTACCACAAACAAATAAAAAAATTCAAAATAACTAAAAAGTTTCAAAGTTGTCAGCCAAGCAATGCTCCAGAATAGCAGTAGCAAGTTAAAGCTAATATTATACCTTGATTCGATCATTATTTCTCAAAACTCAAAGTATTAAAATTGTAGAGCTCTTTCTTATCTTTGAAACGACACCTAAATCACATAAAATGGACATCTACAGCCAAAGATATGCCCAAAATACCGCAACTGCTTCTGAACTAGTGATGACTGAAAAATCGTGACTTTGAAGCTAAATTTACTCCTTAACATGCAAACTGGGCTTTATGATCTGCATATGATTTGTAGCTCTAGATGTTATCTTTTCAATGAATCAAGAATCACTCAATTCTGATCTATTTAGCTCAAGATATGTTTTTTCTACCAGAGCATCACCAATCTGTCAAAATCCTGAAAGAACACAACCAAATTAAAACTTGTAAAATTGTAAGTTAAATCCACATTCAATCAATTGTGTCCATATATGCTCTAACCTATAAAATATACTGAAAAAGAGATATTGAAGGTTCAAAACATATTAAAACATACTAAATATTAGAGAAATAAGTATAACAAATGTGAGTTTATCATGGATTGAACTGCAAGATAAATTTTTCCAAGGCAACATGCCGTGCATGCACGGGATTAAGAGAAACATCTCTCTTATGCGACAAGACGAACTGACCTTGGTGGCTTACTACACCAAATTAAAGGAACTGTGGGATGAACTTGCAACTTACAATGATGTACCGCAGTGCACCTATGGGGCAGCAAAAGAAATACTTACTGAGAAAAAGAATGAGAAACTACATCAGTTTTTCATGGGGACTCAACAAGTAGTATAGTGCAATACGATCCCAAATCTTGAATATGGAGCCTTTGCCTACACTCAACAAGGCATATGCTTTCATAGTCAAGGAAGAGAAATAACAAAGTGTAGACACACAGAGAACACCTTTGGTGGAAGGAGCTATTTTGCCACAAAGAGACAACAAAACTCTGCCCATAGTAGAAACACAAACAAGGATATGAAGAGCATTTGCAAATGCTGTGGAAAAACTGGATATGAGGAGGGAAAATGCTTGGAGGTAATTGGTTATCCTGAATGGTGGCCAGGAAAAACCAAAAACCATCAAAATAAAAAGGGGCCTATGGCACACAATGCCATAGTTAGCAAGAACACTTCAAACAACACCAAGCCTGAACAAAGCGGCACCTTGCCGTTCTCCCAAGAGCAAATTGATAAGATTTTGGCTTTGATCTATAATAAAAAACAAGACCCTCTTGCAAGCTACATAGGTAAGAATTCCTTCTATTGGATATTGGTGCTTCTGAGCACTTGGTTTGTAGAAAAAAGCTTCTGCACAATGCCAAGCCAAACTTAAATGCTTCAATCATCAAATTGCCAAATGGTGCTGGACTCACTGTGAACTCATGTGGAAATGCAATGCTGATATCGAAAATACAATTGCAAAATGCTCTTTTTGTTCCTACCTTCACTTGTAACCTTGCATCCATTAGTAAACTTACAAGCCGGCTAAACTACTTAGTCACATTCTTTCCTTCATTTTGTGTGATACAAGACCTAACTACGAGGAAATTGATTAGCAAGGGTAAGATAGAGGATGGACTGTACTACTTTGAAGAACTCACCATTCCCTTGATAGCAGTAACCAAGACCAAAACCAGTCTTGAAGTCTGGCGCCAACGGCTCAGTCATATTCCCTTTGATAAACTAGCTTCTCTTTTATTATTGCCAAATTTTTCGGTTACAAACATCAATAAATATTGTGATGCTTGCCACAAAGCTAAACAAACAAGACTTCCTTTCTTCTTAAGTAATAGTAGATCTAAATCTTCCTTTTCTTTAGTTTATATGGATGTTTGGGGGGCCATAGAAAACCCCTTCTTTGTTTGGTGCCCATTACTTTCTTACATGAGTTGATGACTATAGCTATTGCACTTGGATTTACTTGCTGAAACGAAAGTATGATGTACATGAATGCTTCAAATCCTTTTTGTTCATGATTGAAAGGCAATTTCACAAACAAATACAACTTGTTATAAGTGATAACGCTCTAGAATTCACTACTAGTGCCTTATCACATTTCTTTAATAAAAAAAGTATCATGTTATAGACTTAATGTGTTGATACCCTTCAGCAAAATGGAATTGTCGAAAGGAAACACAGACACTTGATTGAAGTTCTAAAAGCTCTCTGTTTCCAAGCAAACCTTCCAATTAAATTTTAGGGAGAATGTGTCCAAATGGTACCTATCCCATCAATCACACACTTTCCTCTAAGCTTTCTGGTAAAAGTCCATATGAGCTTCTCTTTTGAAAAACTATTGCTCTTAACCTTTTGTGAGTCTTTGGATGTTTGTGCTACGTTCACTACAAAACTTCAGATAAATTTGATACCAGATCAAAGCCATCTCTTTCTTGGCTATCCACCTGGCCAAAAAGGATACAAAGTATAGGATCCAGAATTATAAAAGTTATATGTCTCTCTAGATGTTATATTCTATGAGAACATCTTTCCCTACAAGTCTTCGTCACAAGATCTCATGCCTCAAACATCACAAGCAGAATCTCTTATTCCTTCTTCAATCTTCCTTAATGGATATAAAACAACCCAAAACCTGGACCTCACTTCCATTAACAATGAAGCCAAAAACCCAACAATTCAAAAAAACCCCACAAGAACAAAGCTCCTCACAAACCAGACCTCATAGGGACAGATGAATCCCCTTTTACCTTCAAGAGTATGTTTGTAAGTTCCCCAAAGTAAGCAAATCATCCCAATCTACATCAAGTGCCAACTCAGTATGCTCGAATAAGCTTTATACCATTTCTTCCTTTCTCTCTTATGCTCATCTCACTTTGGAACACAAAGCCTTTGCTATAGCTATTTCTACTCACATGGAGCCTCAAAATTATGAGCAAGCTGTGAAGGATCCAAATTGGAGAAAGGAGATGAAAGTTGAAATAAATGCACTATAAAGAAACAACAACTGGGTCTTAGAACCTTTGCTTACAGGAAAGGAGGCTGTAGGTTTAAGATGGGTTTACATAATCAAATATAAATCCAACAGGAATATAGAGAAATATAAGGCAAGATTAGTAGCCAAAGGATATAGTCAAATTGAGGGCATAGATTTACTGAAATGTATGCTCCTGTCGTAAAGCTCACTACAGTTAGATGCCTACTCTCTATGGCTGCTTTGAAACACTGGGAACTACACCAAATGGATGTCTACAATGCCTTTCTACAAGGTGATTTGAATGAAGAGATTTACATGTCACCACCTTCAGGATTCCTTCAAGCAGGAGATCACAAGGTTTGCAAGTTCAAAAAGTTTTTATATAGACTAAAACAGGTGCCCAGACAATGGTTTGAAAAGTTTTCAAATTAGCTGCTCCAATTTGGATTCACTCAGTCCAAGGCAAACTACTCGTTGTTCACATTGAAGTGAAGCAAAACATTCACAGCAATTATCTTGTACCTGGATGATATGATTATAGCTGGTAACAAAGGTGAGGAAATACAAAAGCTTAAAGCATATCTTGACAAACACTTTCACATTAAGGACTTGGGAAAGTTTAAGTATTTTCTTGGTCTTGAATCTGAAAGATCACCAAGTGGCATCTTCCTCTCCCAACGCAAGGACTCTTTAAACATCCTACACGAAGCGGACATGTTAGGCTGTAGACCCGCAAAGGTGCCACTTCAACAGCAGCACCAACTTGCTTCCAAAACTAATGAGAAACTTTCAGACCCAGGTCCTTACCGACACTTGATTGGTAAGTTAATCTACCTTACCATCATGAGACCTGATCTCACATACTCAGTTAATCTCCTCAGTCAGTTCATGCAATCACCTACTACTGCTCATTGGCAAGAAACAATGTATATACTACGATACCTTAAAGAAACACTCGGACATAGGCTATTCTTCTTTTCGAAAAGCTCTCCACAACTACATGCTTATTGTGATGCAGACTGGGCAAGCTGTCCTATCAATAAGAGATCGACTACAGGCTATGTAATCTTACTTGAAGGCACACCTATCTCTTGAAAATCCAAAAAGCAACCAACAGTTTCACGATCTTCAAATGAAGCTGAGTATCACTTTATGGCTTCAGCCACATATGAACTCGTTTGGTTGAAGTGCCTACTCTATGCAGCTCTTTTGTGACAATTAAATGGCTCTCCACATTGCTGCCAATCCAGTATGTCACAAAAAAACCTGGCATATTGAAATAGATTGCCATTTCATCATAGAGAAGCTGAAATCTGGAGACATTACCACACATCACGTGCCAAGCAGTTCTTAACTTACAGACTTATTAACTAAGGTTCTCAGTATCAAGCAGTTCCAACAGCTCACTAGCAAGTTAAGCATTAAAAGCTTGCATGCATCAACTTGAAGGGGAATATTGAAGCATTAGTGGCGGAATATATGATATGCATGCAGAATGTTTGAGTTTGTTTAAGACTCTTTTACTACTTCTTTTACGCATGTGTACTTATCTTTTCAGCTAAAATCAATATTTGACTTTAGCTACAAGTCTTCTTGACTTAATCATCAAGAAAGCCTATAAATGTAACTACTGCTAAGATTGCTTCATATACAATAAACATCAATATTTAAGCTTCTTTAAATCTTTATAGAAAAGGATGCCACTTTGAACATATCTTCAACAAATGAGCATACTAGCAAGCATCAACACCTAAGTCAAGCAGAAACAAATTGTAAGCTTATTTCCTTTTCATACACTTCTTACTACAGAATTCTTTACCCTCCCCCTAATTTTGACTCTATTTTCTTTGTCCCTATCGGAAACTTCAATGATTCACCAACAGATTGAAAGAGCATAAGAATACATCAACTTCAGTCCATCTATATTATCCACCCTATCTTTTCATATGCAATAGATGTAAACAATATACAAACTTCACTACACCGACATGTATATATCACATGATTGTGTTAGTCATACTAGCTTATCATTATGGATGTACACATATTACACTCTCTTTTCTTTTTTCCCCAGCCCCAATACAAAACTCATTTTTTTCTCACAGAATAGCGCATATTATTTGCTAGTAATAGATTGAAACAAAGGGGCTAAGAAGATAGTGACAAATGTTCTTGGGCTAATGGTATATACCAAATTTTGTCCTCATGGTTCTCTTATTATTGCAAGTTGCATATTGGAGTTTGGGAGGGGCCAGAGCTAGCATTACGCTGCCTGTCCCAGTTTGGATGTCCTAATTCGGTTAACGTCCTTTGTTGTATTCTTACATTGGGACCATTGATCTTTAATGTGTTATAACTTTAGCACTGAGTGAAATTGAATGGTTGTGGGTTTTTTCAACACTGGTTTTTTGTTTGTTAAAAAATTGTTAGGTGTTAGAATTGTAGAATAGAACTTATGCTTGTGGAAGGTTGTTCATTGTTATGTTGTTTTTTGTTTTTTGGGATTTGACATGAATCTATATGTTAGGGAGAAAATGTTAAGGAGTGATGTGTTTAGTTATTTATGTTTTTGAGTTAAATCCAATTATAGGTATTCATAAGTTTCATTGTTTGCGATGAAGGACATCAATTTTGGAAGTGGTCAGTTTTTTCACGTTTGACAGTGTTTATTAGAGAGTTTGTGTATTGTTCAAAGTGTATCTGTCTGTCACTTAGGTCTATCACCGATTCATATCTAAGTTTGAATCGCTGAATTTGCCTTATTATTCAAATCATTCCTTTTGATTAATTTCTTTCTCAAATTTTATTTTTTTCTTGCTATTGGAATGATGGGAAGATGGAAGTTCAAGGGGAAACCGACGTCCAATCACCACTACTTCTTAACTTTAGAAAAGACACATGAGCCTTCTTTTCCCATTTTGGTCTTGATTGAAGTTTATATGTAACTTACTGCTTTATTTGATTGTATAAGATCTAAATTAGCTCACATTTAGTTGTTCATTAATTTCGATTACGGTGCTAATTCTAGGTGAGGTTAGGTTCAACTCTAGATTTTGAAAGATTGGCTATTCTAAAAGTTTTATGATCATTTCGTTTCTTATTTGATAATTCTTTTCAAAAGTTCCTGTTTGTTTCAATGTTCAACTATTGTGTTTGATCGTTATTATTTGATGGGATGAGAAAGTGTTCAATCTGTGGAAGGGATTAAAAAGCTATATTTTAGTTAACCACGAAATAAGGAAAATAAGATTTCTCAAATTCGGATAAATGAAGGTGTGTGTAGGTGCTGGTTTTGGCACTTTCCAGTGGGCTAGATAGAAATAGTAGTATGGAGTTAGAATGAGGCTTTGTTTAGGAACAACCAGTTCCTATATTGTGCAAATCTGTTAAAGAAACATGATTTTTTTTTGTCAAACTGGTAACTCAAAATTTGACCCAAAAGGTTACTTTGCAAAAGTGGGCTTGGTTCTTAATAGATATTATAACATATACCACTCAACCTTCTCTATTGAAGTTGAATTAGCACACTTTCCCTTAGTCCACGAATCTTCCAAGGTGTTTCCATCATCCTTGGCAAATTCGTGTATGAGAACGAGATTTTGTATCACAACTTTTGTGATGATTATCCATACTTGAAATTTTGAATCTATGAAGTTGGGGGTATTTTGTGTGACGACTCTATTAGTCAATGACAAGTTTTAACCAAGTAAGTATTTTTATTTAAGTGTTTGAATTATGTACCTCAAGTTAGCACCTTGTTAAGCAAGAAAGACAAGCTTAGTTAAGTAAAGGAGTTCCTAATTGTTGTTTGGGACCTAAAAGTCAAAAAGGGGCAAAATGGTAATTTTGACCCAAATGAATAACATGATTATAATTTTGATGAAATTAGGGTCATGTAAGGAATTTTGCCTAATTAAGTCAACATCATGAGTTGTCATAGTTATTAGAACTATCTTTGAAGGAAAAGAGTAAAAAGTTGCACTAAGTGCTCAATTGAGCCATTTATGTCTTAAGTGGCTTAAGTGTCCAAAAGGCTAAGTGTAGGAAGCTTTTGGGCATCCTTTAGGACCAAGGGGGGGTGGTTTTGGGTGAGTGTTTGGTGACTAAATTGAAACAAAAGAGAACTTGAGGGTCAAGGAGTAAGAAAACAAGAAGTATGTTTTAGTGGGGTGGCTAAGATATTTTGGGCTAATTGACTTTATTTACCCATTTGTTTCCTTCCAAAATTCGTAGCTCCTTCTCCCCACCAGAATTTCTGCTCTAAAGCTCCCTAATTCTACAAATTTCCATTGAATTTGAAGGCCCCAAGGTGATTACAAGAAGCATCAAGCTTCTTTTTGGTGTTCTAGCTTCAATCTCGTTTTTTGATGCTTGTTTTGAACTTGAAACCTAAAGTAAGCTTCTTGGTTTTATTTGGGTTGATTCTAAGTTGTTTGTGTAGCTATAAATGATCTTAATTTGAGGTTCTTTGTACCATATCATGTTGGTTTTAGGATTAGAACTCAAGAGAGCTTGGTTGAGCTCAAGTGGGCTTGTGCTTCGATTCTTGCTTTGTGGCTGAATTTGAGGTAAAAGTTAAGTTAATTTAGCTCAAATAATGTATATAAATGTAGTATGATGAATGGGAATGAAGTAGAAATGAGACCCATTTGAATTGGCCTTGGGATGGGAAAGTTTGAACAAGTTTCGTGCAAATTCGCACACTATCATGCAATGCTGAAATGCGTTGGCAATGCGTCGCATTAGCGACGGTGACGCAAATTGGAGGCTCATTGCCGTTAGGCATTAGGATTCTAAAGCACTGATGCCTTTGGCAACGCGTCACAAATGACGTCGTCAAGACATTAGTCCCTTAAGCTCAGGGCATCCTAAAAATACCTTAAACTCTTGGTTACCACCCCTAGGCTAATTTAAGACATTCCGTAGCCTTGTTTGGGTCTTAGACACATTCCTAAGTTAAGAATTATGCATTATTTAAAAGATAGCTAGGTATTATGGTTAAGTTAGAGCTAAGTAAAGTGTCTAAAGGCAAAAATTGCTCAAGTTGTCAAGAGGGTACTAAGAGGGATTAAGCTAGTTTCAGATGCCACATTGGCCTAGGAGAGAGAGGTCTCAGACCTAATGAAATTGATTAATAAACTTGAAAATATCCTAACTGAACCATTTGGTTTGGTAAGTAAGCCACTAAAGAGCTCGAACCCAAACTCCAAGAGCTTGGCAAGTCAAAACACATAAGATGGCTATATTGTACAATAAATTAAAAGTAAGATGAGTAAGTTTTGAGAGGAGGTGACAACTTACTTTAGGACCCATAAATAGGACTTAAGGGAGGTAAAGTATTCAGGATACGAAAGCCAGTGCCTCAAGTACCTTCGCCATTTGAGCTCACGGCAAGTATAAGACACTTAACATGCAAGAAGTCCTAAGGATTGTGTGAATTACATATAATACATTCATCTATTGTATATCTTCCATGTTGTTGTCTTGAATTACTTGTTGGTTGATTACTTCATTGTTTGTTTGTTATGTTTGCATGCATGCTTGCTTGCTATTTTCTTTGCAGGTACCTCAAGGGAACCTTACCGAGTACATTCATGTATTCACTCCGTTAAGTTGGTTGTATAGGTTCTAACACCGGACCTAACAACTAGTGGATAATTGTGGGTTAAACTTTCTCTTTTTGCAGGTATTCTTTTTTTAGAATCCTTGTGATTCTAAGTTCCTTGGAGACTAATCTATGTACTAACTAAGTTTTGTGCCTTTACAGTGTAGAGGCTAAATAATGCACAAGGACTAAGGAAGAGATTGCACTTGGAGCTTTGATAGCTCAAAGGTAGCGCTCAAGTAAAGGATTTTAGTTAGGTTTTTGTCTCGTGCATATAGTACCTTGTGTACTAAGATGTTGCCTCTATTAGGATACATTGTGGTGTAAAATCGTTGAGTTACTTTTGAGTACATGTTAATGATGTTACGTGTGCACAAAACTATTACTTGAAGTCAAAGTAATTAGTATTTTATTGTCTTGGCACAGTTTAAGTATGTTTTAAATGAAATGCTCGAGCAATGTTTTTCAAATAGTTTATTTATTTGTTTGCATTGTTAGGACGAAAGCATGCATATCTTTTGCAAGGTAGGCTAAGAAACTAGGTGCACATAAATGGTTCTAATATTTCTGACGAATAATAGTTAGCCAATAGTAACTAATGGGACCCAGTTCCGCGACATTTTGGAAATTGCTCAAAATGGGTCAATGGCATCCCACAAACCTTGCCCAAGCCTGACTTGGTTATAACGTGTTAACATGTTAAAAAACCTCTAAATGAACTGGCCCTAGTTGTGATGAACTTTAACTAAGTTAAGAAGCTAGATAGCAAAGATGAATTTTTTTTATTTAACCTATTTTACCTACCCCCTGTAATTTGAATTACCAATTTTCAAATCCTATCCTTGACTCATTGTTGGGGTTGTTGCTTAAATGCAGATATTTCTATTTTATGTTTCATGTGACTGCAATTGTTTGAACCTCATCCTACTCTTGCACATTTAAGTAGGTCTATTTTTGTCTCCTTCTCTATGTCTCTCTCTATCTCGATACCCACACACCTGTGCATACTTGCCTGAATGCACCAATGAGTTTACTCAACTTTTGAAACACTCTTAGTCAAACCATTTTCTATTGTTCAAAATAAAATTTTCAAACAGTATTGGTGTATAAATTAAGGTAGAGTTAGGGGTCAACCACCCTAGCCTTATATATTGGCTTTACCACTGAAGTTATAAGTTAGATCAAGTAATAAATGGCAGTAGTTGCATAAGAGTTCAATCTGATTGGCATAGATACTTCACCTCTAGCTAGCTAGGACTTAAGTCTTTATGAGATAAAAACTGTATGATGTACCAATTCAGTGGTAAAGGCCCAATGCTCATTGTCTTATGCTGTGTAATGAAAATACATTTCAAATTAAATTTTGCCAATAATCTAGTTGGGAAAGTGATCGAGCATTGCTAGTGTTGCGAATTTGCAAATACACAAGTCGTCAAGTTTTAATATAGTGATGAATATCAAATTATCACCTCCACAAGGACTAAGTGAATAAACAAAACTTAGCTAGGTTGTGCAAAAATTAATTAAACTAAAAAATAGGAGTTGATTTGAATTGATGAACGAACTTAAGCTATAAGCAGAAATAAATAAAATAATAATTAAAGTTCACTAGTTTTAAACTAATAGTTGGAACTAAGCTAAATTTGAACTAACCGATAATTTTAGAAATTAATAAAAGTCAATACCACAAAGCACTTTCCTAGGGGTAGATCCTCTTATATAGATTTTAACGCTATCTAACTTTTATCTTCTTTCCAACATCCTACTTTATGGGTGAATTTACTATTGTCTAATTTTTTTTATTAAGGATGAATTATCCTAAGACCATCTAATTTTAGTAGTTATCTCTTAGTCTACCTAAACTAGAGGATTTTATGCTTAATCTTGTCTATTTAGCTTCTTAGATGCTTAGGTCTTTCAATTCTTAAGTTGATCTAGCCAATTTTCTCCCTATCCTTTAACATAAGTTTTTTTCTCTTGAAGATGAATTTATGTCCTAAAATAACTCCTAGCCAAAAAGTTTCATTAATCACAAGAGACAATCAACAAGAAACAGATGGCGATTAGAGATAAAAAGCAAACATTCATTAAAGGACCAATAAGATTCTCATGTCCCTTAAGAGAGTAAAGGAATTTAGCCACTAAAAATTATAAAAAGAAACCTTTAAAACAATCATCCAAAATTCTAACGTCAAAAACAAATTGAAAAATAAGAAGAAGAATTAATTCTCCACTGAGAAAAATTGATTTTCAAGTGTCAGGATGACTCTATTCAATCTCGCCCTTGAAGCCTTTTTCCATCTCTTGCCGTATTTTGGTTTTGACTCTCTTGATTTATTTTTTTTCTTCCCTTCCTTTTTGTTTCTCTCTTGACAATCGCCTAAAACCTTCGTATCAGCCAAAGAGTTTATGTCCTACATGTTTCCCTCTCACTGTAGAAAATTAGGACAAACATTGTGACATTAAATTGGCATAATTTTATACTAGTTTGGTGTTGCTTACTACAAATTTAGCATTGCTTTGTATTGTCTCTAGGATTTGACGTATTTCATCCCCTTGCCTACGCTAAATTGGCATCTTTATTAATGAGCTCGTGCATTGCAATGCCTAGTTGGTGTCGATACTTTACTTCTTCACACTAAGTAATTTCCCAAAGCACACCAACTTACAAAATAACCATAAAATACTATTAAAATCACCTATTAAATAACTAAAATCTTGACAACAAGCTTAAAATTAAGTCATTAAAGAAACTCTACCAGTTAGCTTGAGTTTGAGCAAGTATATTTAAAGTTGTGCTTAAATTCAAAGCTTCTAAAATATATCCCAACTATTTAGTTCTATTGATATTGGAGGGATACTGCAATGTACGCAAAATCTGAATTTAGTTTTGACTTTCATCATTCTGTTGTCAAATAAAATAAGGAAAAGAAAAAGAACAAGATTATTTCTGTTGAATATAGTGATGGGAATGGGGCCTTCAATAAAGCATAAATGGCAATTGAATTTACTGTTTATTATGAACAACTTTTAGGCTAGGGAAGGACTTGTAAGCCTCTCGATCCTAACATAGTATGGTTAGGCCCGGTGCTTTTTTATGATCATGATCATTCTCTTTATAAAGGGTAATGGGCTTGACTAGGGTAACCCTATGTCCTCATACCAGTTCTTGTTATGCATGGAGTACAGATAACCCATCTATTCTGCAAATAAAAGTATGATTAATAGATTTAGTGATGTGTCTGTGCTATTCCTGAGTGAAGCAAAATAGGAAATTTTTGTAAAAGGAATAGGAAGCTAGCTCAAAAAGGAAATTGTTCGTATCTCAAGATTTAGAAAAAAGAATTTCCCAATGAAATATCAAGGAGTTCCTTTTTCATCTAAAATGCTATTAGAAAAATACGTTGAGCCTCTGGTGATGAAGGTACAAACGAGAGTTGAAGGATGGGCAAAATAATTGTTCTTTTATGTTAGGAAGCTTCAATTAATCAGGTCAATGCTCTTTTTCATGCAAGTGTACTGGAGGAGTGTGTTCCTGATCCCTAAGATAATGCTTGAAAAAATCAATGTCATTTGTCAGAATTTCCTGTAGTCTAGGAAGGCAGATGGGAATCGGCATGCAATAGTGGTGTAAGAGGTAATTTTTTACCCAAAAACTGAAGGAGACTTGAATATGAGGAACATCAGCTCTTGGAACTACAACTTCATATAGCTAAGCTTTTCTAGGATATTTACACTGAGTATAGGTTTTGGATCCATTCATATTATATAAAAAAGCTTGATTTTTTGGCTCTTAAAGAGGTCTTAACTATGTCCTAACTATGGCACGATGTGATTAAATATAGGGATTGGCTTCTTAAAAAGTGTGGGAGTAAGGAAATGATCATAGAGGCGATGAGAGATAAAACATTATAGGATTTTGTTTGCCCCAAATGAGAGAATGTGTTGTGGGATGGTGTTGTATGGAATGTGAACTCTATGCCAAAACATTGATTCATCCTCTAGCTAATGGTTTCTAAGGAATTTATACTCCAAACAGGTCTTCTATGGTTAAAACGGTGTTACCTTTTGTGAAAAGATGAAGGAAAGCCATAACCATTCATTCTTCAATTACAGTTTCTCTTGAGCAGTTATTAACAATATGATGAGGTGGCTAGGTCTTCATCGACAAGTAAGGAAGTGTAGAGAAGAAGTGTGTGTAATGTCCTAAGCCTAGAATCAGTTAATGAAACACTTACTAACACAACATGAGCTATCATTTGAAAAAGGATAAACACCAGGTACTTATGTTCTAGAACTTGAATCTACATATCCACATAAGGCTTCCAATATTTCCCCCATGTGAGATACAATAGTGTTAAAGGAATTTTAAGAAGAATATATCCATAGGGAAATTTCGCTAAATTGTCTTTGCATCAACTATCTATCACATATGGAGAGAGAATGCAATATTCGGTGTAATCAAGGGAACCAGAGTTTGGTTCAACTAATGGTAGACCAAACTTGTTTTGACATCTGCTTTCAAGTGATTCATTTGAAATTAGCAAAAACTATAGGCTAGAATTTGGTCTTTCTAGTTTTCGATCATTGATATTCTTTTTCTTGCCTCGGTATGCCAAGTGAATTTCTAACTTTTCGGCATTAATATATTCTCTGCCCTTTCCAAAAGAAAAACAAAGATGAAAAATGTCAAATATTTTTTTATACCCTCCAAAATTCTAAAACTAGATGAATAACCTTTCATCCCTCCCGAAGACATACGAATATCATTCATCATATATATATTCCCCCGTTTCATTTTAAATGACAACTTTTTTTTACACAAAAATTAAGATGTGTGTAATTTATATTATACTTCCTACTTTTAGCCTTGAAGCTAAAATAAAAAGAATTTCTCTTTGAGTTTTGTATATTAAGAGTTTAAATGAGGATGACAAATAGAATTTTTTTTTTTTTTTGTGTTTTGTGCATCTTTAGATTTTACGCAGAGAATGTTTAAATGAGTATACTTAGGGTAATTATATGTTCAAAACTTATAAAAAAAAAAAAAACAACTCATTCTTTTAAGAACAACCTAAAAAGGAATACTCATTGTCACTTTTGGGACAAGGAAGTACTATATCCGTTTCACAAAAATTGACCATTTTACTACTCACAACAATTAATTTATAATTTTATTTCTTTCAAAATTTGTTACAAAAATATGAATATTTATATGAAAATGAAAATTTAAAGATTGTAGTTTCTAAATATCATTTTTAAGAATTATTTGCAATACATATTGATATGAATATATTCAAGTCAAATTTCAGTAAAAAAAGCTAAAATGGTTAATTAATGCAAACGGAGGAGGGAGTAATACTTTTGAGTACAGGAAAAAAAAAGAACTTCTATGTATATACCAAATTTATTAAAAAAAATATTGCTAAAAGTAACATATTTGTCACGAGAATTTTGTTAGTAGCGTTGAATATGAGTTGGGTAAACCTGAAACCTAATTTGAACCACTCTTATGATGGGTTAAGTTGTATTGTGTAAAAATGGATCATGGTTCATGAGTTGGTTGGTCGGTCGTCGAAACCGTAAAAAATAATTATGGTATCTCTAACAACTTAGAATAAATAAATTTGTAGTCTAGTAGTGAAAACCAAGTCGAATCTCAAAGAAATTTCTTAACCGAAAGCTTTCAGTCCGAAAACTGAAATAAAATGTTGGGGTATTTTCTTAAATTAAAAGCTGAAATAAATTAACTGTAGAATCAAATTAAAATTAACCAATATTAAAAACGCTCAGTTCAGGGCTGATTATCCATTCCAATCATGCAATCGATTATCAAAAGAAAATATTTCTTCAATTCAAGTAAATAAACATGACTATTTTTAAAGCTAAAAAAAACCCTAAGAATTCAGCAATAAAATTAACCAGAAAAAACTTCAGATTAATTTCTTAATTTTGAGTGACCAGATATTGAAAAGCAATTTCTAATTATCTCAAAATCAGCATTAAGATCAATGAACAAAAGTTTATTCCAGGCAATAATCCAAAAGCTTGAACAATTTAACATGTTTTACTTCTCCGTATGAATTAACTAAAAATAAAAGTAATCTTCAATTAATTCACTTGCTTCTAATTGAATTCTTCACCTAAACGGTTGAAAGAAAATCAAGCAGATTTGTAATCGCATAACCAGTCTAACAAGTGAAAACAAGAAAATTAATTACAATAAATCTGAACAAGAAAGAAGTAAATACTTGAAATTAAAGAAAGTTTAAGTAAAAAAAAATCAATTCTCACAACTGGTGTTGGCGATGGAAATCGTCCCTAGAACTGAACCAGAAAATTACGTAGCCATAATTAGAAGAGAAATAAAAAACAATTAAAAAAAACACTAAAAAGTGAAAAAAGAGAGATGGATCCCCAAGGGTCTGGCGGCAGCGCTTTTAAACCCAAAGACCAAAAACCTATGGATAAACTCATAAAAACTCTCTAAATTTTTTATATTGTTACAAAAGTACCCTAAATAAATAAAAAAATTTAAAATAACTATAAGGTTTCAAAGTTGTCAACCAAGCAATACTCCAGTACATTAGTAGCAACTTCAAGCTGATATTTGACCTTGATACAGCCATTATTTCTCAAAAATCAAAGCATAAAAGTCGTAGAGCTCTTTCTTATCTTCGAAACGACACCTAAATCACATAAAACGGACATCTACAGCCAAAGATATACCAAAAATACTACAGCTGCTTTTGAACCGGCGGTGACTTGTAAATCGCGACTTTGAAGCCAAATTTGACCCTCTTAACATAAAAACTGGGTTTCATGGTCTGAATATGATTTGTAGCTCCAGATGTTAGCTTTCCAATGAATCAATAATCACTTCATTCCAATTTCTGTAGCTCAAGATATGATTTTCCTACCGGAACATCACCAATCTGTCAACATCCTGAAAGAGCACAACCAAATTAAAACTTGTAAAATGGCAAATTAAATCCAGATATGCGTTAAGCTATAAAAAATACTCAAAATATATATTTAAGTTTCAAAGAATATTAAAACATACTAAATATGAGAGAAATAAATATAATAAATATAAGCTTATCATTGGTTCCACATATGGAAAAACTATTGGTTTTTGAGGCTATTCCAGTTCCACATGGAACAAACTCAAGGTGAAACTGAACCAGAGATATATTTATAACATATAATAAAATTACGATATTACTTAATTGCTTATATATTTATATATGAACATATACATTTAAACATATGCATTGCTAAACTACTCATATATTTATGTGTGAACATGCAGATTTAAATATGTACTTTAAAAACTATAATATTACTAAATTGCTTAGATATTAAGAACTCCACATTTAAACGTGGATTAAGTTGTGAATTACATTGAATATTTTTTAACTGGTTGTAGATACAATTTTGTTAGATTATGAATTTGTTAGTTATTATATCTATATATTATGAACCAAAAAACTCAAAAACTAAAAAATTAGCCCCATGATTCTAGTTCTTTTTTGTTCCTAGTTCCCACATTAGGTATAGTCTTTTTTTAGCCATTGTTATTTCAAACTGGTTTGATTTCACTAAAAAACCGAACCTACATAGCTCATACTCACCTATATTTGTTAGGGTCATATTTACACAACTGCACTAACGTTAGTTTATTGGGCCAAATAGCACATTCGCCCATTAGAGTTAACGCCCACCCGTGACGCGTTGGAGGATGAGAATTATACCGGATAGGTGAAGAATGGTTGCCTCAGCTCACAAATCTGCTGCTCTAATCACAATATGAATTCAAGCTATAAGAGAAAATGGAAAGGGGAATCGTCTATTTCACAAAAGAACGTTCTCAAGTTTTCAGCCTCCTTAAAATATATGTTATGCAGCTATTTATGTTAATATATGTATTGAAGAAGATTTGATCAAGAAAAATTTGGCACGCATGGAGAAAGTCTTAGAGAACATTTCGAAGTCGTTATTGATCCATTAAACAACGTTTCTAGAACTCGAAAAATGTGATAACGGAGGCAAATAGCTAGCGCTCAAATTTTGAAAATACTGTTTAATAGTAACTTTTGGTTTTCAATTTTAGGTACTTCATCTTCGTTATTACTAAATTATTCAAAACTTTAACATTAATTATTAAAAACTACTCCCAAACCGGTCTTAGGTCAGTTTGATCCCAATATCTTCCAAGGCATATGAACACCACACAGTTCATCGTGAGATATATAAACTTTGCATGAATTTTGGCCCAAAACGAGTAGCTAAATAATCTATGGGAACCAAGCAATCCAAATCACAACTTTCTCTAAGATACTGCGATCAATGGACTTCTAATCCAAGTCATCGAGCGTCAGAGATACTAGCACTAATTTTGGCTGAAGTTATCCACTATATATTCATCCGATATACATCGATCCACTACTTTAACATTATTAACTTAATGTCAATTTATAATAATTCATCTATTTTTTAAATACATTTGTCAAATTTTGAGATGCATTTATTTAATCCTGATACGCACTTGTCTAGGATTAAAATTATTTTTTCTAGATTTGTGATACACTTGTTTTGCATTGATTATATTTCTATTTTCTAAAAAACATTTGTCTCGTTTTTTATGATATATTTATCTAGTTCTGACATACATTTATCTAATATTAATATCAAATTGTCAACATTTGGAATACACATCTTTTGTCTTGCTTGTATTTCTAGTTCATACGTTCATTTGTTTGGTTTTAAGATATATTTGGCCGATTTGTCATAGTTTTGCATAATATTGAGATCATCTTATTTGGATTTGAGATGCATTTGTTTCACTTTGATTATATATCTACTTGTAACATCCATGTGTCTAATATTGCCATTAAGTTTAAAGCTTTTGGTTAATGCATTTTTTTTATCAGCAATGAAAATTTATTAAAAAAAGAGAAAAAAAAACATTAAAAAAAATACAAGCTTAATCTCAGAGAGGAAGATGGAGGAACGAGCACCCTAACTCCAAGACTCTAACCTCTGCAAAGAAACCCACAACTTAAAATCCCAAAAATAAAGCCACCCCAAGACCCAACAATGAGCAAAACACTCATAAAAAATCCAACATTACATTTTGAAAACAGCCCTATTTTAGGGAGAATAAAATATTGGTAGGCTCCCAGTAGCTCCTCCTTTGCAATCTCTGATCTCCTCTCTAGAGCCTCATTTCCTATTGTTATAATTTATGATTCTTTCCAACCTTTTTAGTTCCCGACTTACAACATCTCTTTTTCTCTGCACAATTTGCCTACTCTGTACTGAACCCTTCGACATCTCTCTTTTCTTAACAACCTCCTTAAGAAATTTAGTGCCAAGTCTCAAAACTCCTCAAAAGTGAACCACCCAAATTGCACACCTTTTTCAAAAACCTCTAAGCCCAAGCAGATGAACCAGATTACAAATTTTCTTCACCGTCACCTACATAAATGTCCTCACTTGGATGAATCACATTTAAGGGAGTTACTTCCATCCCGACTTCTGAGCAACATTGTTGTTTTTTCTGCAGTCCCACCAATTGAATGTCCAAATGGCTGTGCACTCCAACAGCTAGGATATGAGAAGCTGTTGATTCATGCCCATTTTATAATGATTTATAAATAACCGGTTTTAAACATGACCCTAAACCTAACTAAAGTTCCAAAAGAAGCTTTAGAACCTACACTTGTAGCTTGAAATTGAGAATTGACATCGGCACCCTCATCACCCCTTACGCACATCAACAGTATCCGAAGAACTACCAACTTTGCTGCCTTTTCTAGATCTCCAACACATTCCATGGGAATTGGAACAGAAACAACAGAACCACCAAATTCATTGGACAAAGCTTGAAGCCTAGCATTAGCCTTACTAAAATTAACCTTTCGGTTAATGCATTGACGTACACCGAATGAATGTCAGACAAGGCCATCTTGGCCAATCACTTGACGTCTATTTAATATATGTATATATATATATATATATATATATATATATTGTCATGTTTAATGATCTCGGTTAATGAATAGGCTTTTTTTTAAATGAAAAAAATAAATATATATTAATAAAAATTGAATATAAGACCCTCAATTCCAGGAAGATACTGGAACAAGAACCCCAAAAAGCTCCCGCAAGATATAAAAATATGTCCACCTCCCAAAACAGAATATATCTGAACCTATCTAAAGAAACTAAAATTCTCACTAAATCTCCCTTAATCTCAAAAAGCAGCGGCACCTAAAAACACAAAAAATAACAACCTTTAAATACCAAGTGCCCAAGCACCAAGACCCAAAAAATAAGAAAAGTATAAACCTAGTCTTTAATTCTCATTCTAGTATTTTTCAACTTATATTTCATCACCAACCCTTTTGAACGTGATCTAGTCTTCTTTCGCCCCTGCCCCTGATTCTTAACCTTGTTGAAATTGTCAAAAATTTCCAACAAGAGTTATTCACAACCATCTAACAGTACACTGTTAAGATTGGTAACTTTACTTTCTTGACTCCTAATACTTTCCTTATCACAATTTGTAGACCCATTGCATTCTGTTACCGAAGCTTTTAATGGCATATTAAAACTCATAAAATATTGCCCTTACAATTTATCCTAAGACTTCAAAATTGGCAGGGCCCAAGAAAAATTAAATAAGACTCAACCTTGCTATTATTTTTCCCCACCCTAGAATCCTTAATTCCTTTAGTGTCTTCTGCAACAATATTTAAACTATTTGAAAAGCTTAGCCCAACAATTTTGTTATGAGATCTCTCCCTACAACCATTATTACTAATAGGAGTATGATGCCCACCACAATTTTTCCTAGGCGCTTTTGAAAAAAAATAGAGATTTCCAATCCCCCAATATGCCCATGTACATTATAATACCCAACAATGCCCATACCCTTGAAAAGATTCAATCCTAACCTGGTTTTTCCTACCGCTTTCATGATTGTCTATTAGCAACACTTCATCTTCCTGACAACTAGTGGACACTCTATCATCTTCTCCTTACAACTACTGGTGTTCACAAAACCTAACCAGCCTAAGACCAGTTAGGCCTGGTTAGGTTAGGCATGGGCATGTTGTACCTGAGCTAGGCTAGTGTGGACTTGGGCATAGGTAGGGGTTTTTTTTTTGAAAAAAAATATTTAATTTATTTGTAAAACTAAGATTTTTTAGAGGGAAGCACTACCATTAGTATAAATTTTATTAATTTTAAAGCCAAGTAGTATTCACAAAAAAGATGGAACAGGCCTTACAGAAAAAAATGACAAAACATTCAAAAAATAATTGGAAAGAAAACCTAAGATTTGTACTTAACAGTATAATCTGATCAAATACAATCTAAGGGTTGTATGGAGAAACATAGGATCTATATCTCTTCATCATCTTGGACCTTTTCATTGGAACTCTTTTGGTCTTGCTTTCGTAAAGCAGCAAGACCGCAACCACAATTGCACCTTTACTGCAAATGGTGTCAACATTGCTCGTTTATCTAAAATAACTCATTTGCTAACACTGAAAATGGACTCAGATGCAATGATGGGGACTAGTACCACTAGAACCTCGTTGGTAATTATGGACGGTATAAAAAATTGATTGCTTTTTGCTTTCCAAAAATCTGAAATATCATCCTCACTAGTCTTAATTAAGGTGTGGGAGTATTCATCTACTTCCAACAAGCCTGAGGTTGTTAGTCAGTGACACTTGAGCAATTATTCCATGGGATTAAATGGTGTTGAGGAGGATGATGATGAAGCACCAATAGTAGAAAAGTGTTGGTTCTTACTTTATCCTTGTTGCAGGAGGAATACTTTTTGTATAACTCATAGAGGTACTCATCAACATCAACAATAAGACGTAAAGCACTTATATGCTCAATTTTTAAGATACTATAGTCACTTTCAAGCACTAATGACTGTGCACCTAAAATTTTAATGGTCAGGTCAAGTGCATATGTAATTACAAAATGGGGGGATCTCAGTAAGATCTGTAATCCACTTGTCTTTCATGACTTTGATAATGTCTTTTAAAAACTTATCATCTTTGTACTGTCTAAAAACATAGATGATATTTACTAAATACATCAAAACCCTGTGGACAATGGGATAGTAAACACCATAGGAAAATTAGTTGCCTCATAAAAATATATTAGCAATTGGCTAAGTTTGAAACACTTTTCTCACCTCTTGGCCTTGATAATTTCTTTACTCAATTTCAAGTTCAAAGAAACTGTTAACAGAGCTGCATATGCATATGTATATGTCAACATCTCATAAGTAGAGTTCCACCGGAGGTGGTTAAGTTTAAACCATTTTAAACTAAAAGTTTGGTTATTTTCAAGATAATAAGTTTTGAACTCTCAGCTAATATTGGGCCTAAACCTCAAATAATGTAATGCATTCCAAATTAAAGCAATTTCTACAGCAAAACCTCTAGCCCTTTTTTGATACACAAGTTCAAAATATGGCACAGACATCTTATGTAGAAAAAAGAACTATCCCAAGGATTTTTTTTAAAAATTATTATTTAATGCATTGTCAAAATTTATGCAAAAAACTTTGTCAGTACAATAAAAATCACAGAGAGCATCTAAAATGCATTGATATATATTTCATCCAGCATGATCAGATTCCATACACTTAGATGCATTAATGCGCTTTTGCATTACCGAATCAACGTTAATCCAACGTGCAATAACACAAAAGTAGTCTTGGCCAATTGCAAAAGTCCACTTATCATTAGTGAATGCAAGACAATGGTCAGGTGCAAAAAATATGCGTACAAATTTGATTTACCAGCTTTATACATTTTAAATGTTTTTCTCTTAGTTGTTGTCATATATGCCTTTTAAAAGTTGGGTTTAAGTTTGATCTAATCCATTTTTCTAAATGGATATCGTCAGCTTGTTTAAACAATTTTTCAATAAGCATCATCCAATTAATCATGGCTTTCCTATATTTTTCTTGATTAAATCTAAAAATACCTAAACCATCAGCCATACTCCTAAACAGCGTTTGTCCACTAGATCTTGCCTATGCATTGGGATAGTGAATGGGATGGTCATTTCTAATATGGCATTATAGTGTTGCGGTCCCTTAGTTCACCTTGTGTGCCAATTTCTTTTCTGTAGTGCTTACACTCGCAAACCTTGGATTTTTTTCTCGCTTCGTGTCAAATTGCTTCCACACAAAAGATTTGAGATGAGATTTACCTTCATTGCCCTTGGAATGTTGGCTTTAAGGTGTCAATTATGACCCAACACCTCCTTCTAGATCCATGATTGAAGGGTAGTCTCTTGGACTTCCACATCATTGTCTGTCGCCTACTCCTCAAACTCCAAATTGATATTTGTTAGATTGATTTTGGCGGCTTCATCAACCTCTTGGATGTGGATATTCATTTTCATCAAATTTTTGTAAAGGAAGAATGACCCTATTCTAGTCCAGGAGAAGTAGCTTTTGGCAGGTGTAGAGCAAGTGCACTTTTTTATTGCCATTGTTGAAAATGAATGAGAAAGAAAAATCATAAGAGATTAAGGAGATGTTAAAAAGAGATTAATGTGAGATTAACTAGAGATTAGGAAAATGGATGAGAGCTAGAAGTGAATTGTAGAGAATGTAGTAGATGTAGAAAAGAGATTGTAGGTGTTTGTGTAAGGAATTGAGGAAATGAGCTCTTCTATTTATAAGAGAGCCCAAAAATTTGTTGGACCAAAATAACCTAAAAAACTAGACATTTTTAAAGGTTATAAGGGGTAAAATGGATTTTTAGCGTTAAAAAGCTGTTGGCAGCATTTTGGGGGGCCTTTGTTGTAGTTTCCCCCTTTTCGAATGCAATGCAATTTATAATATACTTTCATATCTATTTTCTATTTTGATTTCCATCTATGATTATGATATCTAGAAAGATATTTTTTATTGATTTGATCATTCAAATAAGGTTTTTTTGTTATTTGGATAGATGAATTCTTATAAACCCATCCCCTGACAGAGCCGAACATGATAATTTTTCATCATCCTGCTCAAGCAAGAATCAATTGAATCAAATGGATACAAATGGTTACATAATAAACTAAATCTATATTCTGATTGCTCTATTTTTTTAAGAATGCTGCTTCTCCTGCCCGTATTGAATAGAACATGCTGAGGCAAACCTTCTTCATGTAAAACCTGCTTGATTTAGATCAACCAACCCACTTTTTTTTTGTCCTCCTCTATGTTTAGTCGTGTCGTGATTAGACTATTAAACTCGAGCTAAATCTTGCTCAGCCCAATTTTCATCTCTACTTATAAGGCCTTAGATTATGTTCTCCTCCTTTCCAAAATCTTTCTTTATCGTTTCAAGCCCCTTTTTGTCGAAACAACCTTCCTACTCATTTCTCACTCGAAGCTACTATCTTTCCTACATCAGCCCTTGCCTTCGATTGAGAAACCTATTGTTTAACCATGCCAAAACCATGTCCATTGCCAACCTTATCACTTGATATCTATTTATAAAAGAAAAAAAATAAATAAATGATAGTACTTTTCCACAAATTAAGTAGTAGAAAACTCCTCCTACCTATATACTCCTTCCATCCCAAAAACATTACAACAAATTATATTTTGGGTAGTATCAAATCTTTACAACATTACCCTATTTAGTAATTTACTTTACCATACTAACCTTCAAATTATCATTTTAATATCTACTTTTTTCCAACTTTATTAATTTACATGTAAAAGTAAATAAAAAAAGCAAAAATAAATATACATAATTTTTTCACTTTCTTAATCTCTATATCAAACCAAATGGAATAATATTTGTTGGGTTCGTTAGTTCAAATTCAAGAAGCTTAAGAATTTTGATTTTGTGTTAGGATTTGGTGTTAGATTTCCTATTCGTTTAAAATTTAGTTTTCCTATTTTGATGTGGTTTGGGTTGTGTATGGCATATAAAAAAATATGTTGTGGTAAGGTTTTGAGTATGAGAAAGAAGCCAATGTGGTGAAAAGGAAAGATGGTGAGAGTTTTAGGAAAAAAGAAAAGTCTGGAGGCCGGAGAGAGCTAGAACAAAAAGGCTTTTGTGATTCTCATATCTTGTAATTATACGGGGGCAAAATATTTGAGTTGTCAATAGTATATAGGGTAATTATATGGGGGCAAAATGTTTGAGTTGTCAATAGTATGTAGGGTATTCATAGGCCAATGTAAGCATTAATGATATACCTCTACTATAGTCTTTATATTTCGTTCAAATGGATTTGGCCTAAATGCACCATTAGTTCTCTAACCTTGCCAACTCGCACGAGTTGGTCCCTTAACTTTGACTCAATATGACTTAGTCCTCAAACTTTACAAAATCATGTGACTTAGTCCTCAAACTTATTAAATGGTGTGACTTAGCCCTTTAGTTGTCAAGATAAACTAGAACTTGAAGACCTAACTTCCAGTCTTTCAGCAAAATTACCCTTCTATTTAGAAACTTTTATTATCACCAAACTCATAGTTTAATAAACTTAACTAAGTTGTTAAATATATAATTAACTAATTAAATAGCTTACAAAATGATAATTCAAAAAAATTATACACAATAATTTAAAAAATTATAATTATTTAATAGTTTGTATTTTTCTTATTTTTTAGAAATTATTTTGGTTGATTTATTCGAAAGCAAAAAAAAAAATTATGCATCCACTATTATGTTAATCAATTATTTTTTTCTAGGTATTTTTTTCTCACTTTTTTCATAAAAAATGTACAATATTATGGAGTTATGAATTTAGAGATCATTTTGGAAAAGTTTTTTTAAGTAGATTTAGTTTTCAAACAATTGCTAATAGTATGTATAATTTAAAAGAAAGAAATCTAATAAGTACTAATATGAAATTAGCATCAAATCTCTATAACTAGTTTAATAGATGGATTCCAATTAATTAGAATGCTAACTATTTTTCTTCTTTTGGTGGATTCCAACTAGTATTTATATTTGAGCAAAAGATTTAAATTTAAAAAAAGAAGCCATTAATATGCAAGAAATTGAAGAAATAAAGAAGGTAAAGAAAAACTTAGGAAGAAGATAAGATAAAAATCACCCCAAAGTTAGAGGTTGAATTTTTTATGTAGAAAAATTGCTAATAATGGGGAATTTATTTTACTAAAAAATTAAGAAAATATATAGGAAAAATAAATGATCAAAGTAAATGTGGAGAAAATAAAGAATAGATCTTTTGGCTGTCTAATTGTAATCCATCAAAAGAAAAAAAAAAGTAGCCAACATTTTAATTAAGTGGAATCCAACCATTAAGCTAGTTCCAGAAATTTATTGCCAATTTCATATTAGTAATTATAAGACTTTTTTATTTTAAATTATACATACTATAAGTTTGGAATTACAATTCTTTTGTTATTGTTGTTTTTTCTAAAGGGGACATATCCTTATGTTATATTTTTTATGGTTTATATAGGTTTTTTTTGTAGTATAAAAAATTTAAAAAAAATCAGTATAAGAGCTTTAGCTAATACCTATATAAAAGTGGGTAAATTTTACTATTTATTTTTAAATTTTTCTTTGGAAAAAAATGATAAAAATCCAAGGAAATTATAGTACCATCTTCATTAGCATAAGAATTGAAAGGGATAAATTAGTTTTAAGATGATGTGATATAATAATTATGAATGAAAAAATACTAATACCAAAAAGATTAATTTGGGAAATTTTTTGAAAACTAAATATACTTAAAAAAAAACTCTTCCAAAATGATCTCTAAATTCATAACTCCTTAATATTGCACATTTTAAAAAAAAAGTGAGAAAAAATATCTTGAAAAAATAATTGATCAACATAATAGTGGAGTACATAAAAGATAATTTTTGTGCTTTCCAATAAATCAAGCAAAGTATTTTCTAAAAAATAAGAAAAATATAAATTATTAAATAATTAGAAAATTTTTAAATTTTGTATATGAATTTTTTAATTACCATTTTGTAAGTTATTTAATGAGTTAATTATGTATTTAATGATTTAGTAAATTTTGTTAACCCATGAGTTTGGTGATAATGGAAGCTCCTAAAAAGAAGGCTCATTTTGTTGAAAGATTGGAAGTTAGTACCTAAAGTTGTAGTTTGTTCTCACAGTTAAAGGGCTAGGTCGCACAATTTAAAAAATTTGAGGACTAGGTCGCATGATTTTGCAAAGTTTGAAGACTAAGTCATACTGAGTCAAAGTTAATGGACAAACTCACGTGAGTTGGTAAAGTTGAAGGACTAATGGTGCATTTAGGCCAATGGATTTCTCTTATCTCTGGATGTAGGCTAGTTAAGAGCCCAACTATATTAAATTTGTGTGTGTTTGTTTGATTGTGTTTGTTGTTCTGCTGCGTATAATGGGTGATTAGGGATTTTTTTTCCCAACAAGTGGTATTAAAGCTTATGGTTTGGTCATGGCATGGTGAAGCTTGTGGTTTGGTCATAGTATGGTGGACCGTGTGGTACATTCTAGTATGGTGGAGCATATAGTTCGATGGATGACATGGTGGAGCATTTGGATTGTTTGGTGGAGCCGAAGAGAATTGTCCTAAGGATATTTGACAGTGGTTGCAATGTGGTATAGATGGCTCGGTACAAGTTTGAAGATTGAAGATTTTGTTTGTGTGTGTTGATATTCATAATGTTCAGTTTGTGGCCATTTTCATTTATTGTTGTTCATGTCTTGGTAGTGTTTATTGTTCATGTTATTCGTAGTCATTTAAGTTCATTGTTGTGTTTGTGTTTTGGTGATGTTCGTGGTATTCATGTCTATGATCATGATCCTATGTTTGCAATGTTCATATTCATGATGAAGAATTTGAACCAAGGTAAAAATTGTTGGGTTTGTTAGCTCAAATTCAAAAAGCTTAAGGATTTTGATTTTTTTTAAGATTTGGTATTAGTTTTCCTATTTGTTTGGGGTTAGGTTTTCCTATTTTGTTGTAGTTTGGGTTATGTGTGACCTATAAAAAGGTATGTTGTGGTTAAGGGTAAAAGTTTAGGTTGTAAGGTCAGGTTCTGGTTAAAACCTGATTTTTACAGCCTACCTCTAACCCGAATAACCTTAACCCTAACCCAACCCTAATTTAGTCAAGACCTAAACTGACATTAACCCAATTAGGGTTTGGTTAAGGTCAGATTGACCTGATATTTTGAAGAATTATGCTGCTGCGGGTCACCATGTACACCATTTCTACTACTGCTGTAGTGAGTGTTGGCTCGTTGAATGGTTTTTCGACGGTGGTGACTAACTGGGAGGAGAGCGTAGGCACAGCAGTGACTAAAAGGCTCAACATAGCAACAACTCGATGCGCCTTGAAGCATCAGAGTCAAGTGGTAGTGGCAGCCTGGTAGGTGGCTTACGGCTGGGAGGAGGCGACAACGAGGGACAAGGGGAGGCCGAATCAAGGGAAAGATAACAAGGGATGCCGAATCAGCGAAGGGATAATAAGCAATGTCGAAGCAAGGGAGGGACGACAAAAGACGAAGGGAGGCCAGAGGTAGGAGGCTGGCGAATCGATAATGATGGAAGAACGAGGTTGACAGTCTTATCTTGAGACGAGGCGATCAAGATTGACAAATTAGGATTAGGAAATAGGAACAAAGGCTAGGGTTATAACGTAGAAATTAGGAATTGGGAAGATTGGGTCAATTATTGTGCTTACAAACTAGGTTAAGCTAGCTAATATAGTATAGGAGTAGGTTAGACTATTATATAATATAGGGTTGGGTCAGGTATTTTTGGGTCAACCCCACCCAACCTGAAAGTTGAAGTTTTAGAATAGGGTCAGATCAGGCCAACCCGAACCCTCATTTTTCTCTCTTGCAACCCGACTCAAACTCAAAAATTAGGATCGGGTTAGGATTTAGGTTTCGAATCATAACTTACACCCCTAGTTGTTGTAGGGTTTTGAGTATAAGAAAGAAGCCAATATGATAAAGAGACAAAATGCAAGGGTTCTAAGAAGGTGGAAAGGTCCGAAGACTTGAGAGAGCTAGAATAAAAAGATTTTTATGATTTTCATACTTTATTGTATTTTTCTAGAAGTTCCAAGAAAAAGTTTGATTTGTGCGGTCCTGCTCACTCCAACCCAATTGAGGTGCCGTTCCTTTAACTGTCCGAAAAACGATCACTCGGCAGTAGGCAAAAAGCAAACATTCCAACAAGAAATGGACCCCGATGGAATTCATTTTTGGACCCGTTAAACACGCGATTAAATTATGCAAGAATTATAATAAATTTTAAATGATTTTTGACATTATTTGTAAATTAAATTTTATTTGTAAACAAAAAATAAATAAATTTAATATTATGTCAAAATATGTGCATTGCTTATATTTTTTATTTTACATATCTATGTGTGGTACTTTGAAGTAAAATAAAAAATAAAAAAAAAAAGAAGAAGAAGAAGCTCATGCATGCAATGCGAAATTGGCTACCTATTATGCATACCATACAAAATTTAATAAAAAATAAAAAAAAAAAAGAAGAAGAAGAAGCTCATGCATGCAATGCGAAATTGGCTACCTATTATGCATACCATACAAAATTTCATGATATATCTTGTCATTCTGATAAAATGTGCATAAAAGACAAAAAATATGTGAAATAACACAAAATACTGTGATATACAAAGTTATTTTACATGAAAATAAAAAGATAAAATTTGAAACCATTTATACGGTATATTGTTTACCTGCAATAAGCAACATTCACTTGACATTTCATGGTATACTACAAAATTGAAAACACTTTGGATAGCAGACTAAGAAGTAATTATACAAAAGATAATTAGTTTAGAAATATACTATTTATTAAATTTATTACTATATGAATGACTCTTCAATTTATGATATGGTTTAGAAACCAATAGTGCAATTTAATCATAACTTACTTACAAGTACTATATTTTTATGCGGAGCTTTACAATAGAGAAATGGGCGGGACACATCGCAATTATTCCAACGTTACCCATGTCATCCGCTTTTGCTACAATAATCATTGAAAGTTATAGAAATTGGTCTAAATTCGCGATAAAAAGATAGGATGGAGAATAAAAAATTTTCATGGTAAATTGTACCAACAGTCCCAAACCTTTAATTTCTTGTGCAAATTGGTCATGAACCTTCATTATGTTACATATTAGTCTTAAACCTTTATTCTTCGTTGCATGTTAGTCTCTGGTCTTAGTCAACATTGAATTGCCATAAAAACTTGATTTACAAAGAAAAAAATTGATAGTTTAAAATATCTAATAACTCCCAAAAAATTATGACATATATTTAATTTATTTAAAAGTAGTCACCAAATATTTAAATTAGAATTTAAAAAATTGATTTCAGATCAATATGTAAGAGTTAAAAGTTAGATTGTTTGGTGATTATCTTCTCATAAATTTAATCTGTATTATAATTTTTTAATAGTCAATGGACCTTTTAAATAATATGTTTTTTCTCTTTGTAAATCAAATTTTTATGCCAATTCAGTTGTTTTAAGGCTAGGGACTAATATGTAATAAATTATAAAAGTTTGTGATCAACATGCAATGAAATGGAGGTTGGGACTAGTTTGTAATAAAAATTAAAGATTTCAGACTTGTGGTGCATTACCCAAACTTTAGCAATTGAAAAAGAGCAAGTAGAAAATTTTGAGGACGTGGAAAATTTTGAAGAGTAATGATTTCATATCTGGAAAGACCATGAGGCGGGATCCGAGGTTGTCCGAAAATGATAAAAGAAAAAGCAGCGTCACCCGTCCGTCCACTGAGAGATAGGTGAACCTAGACTTATATTATCATTGTTTCAAATATCTATATTATTCCTCTGAAAAGTTAACCCGTCATCCGTTATGATAGAAAGATAGAAAATACCAACTTTTACCCTAATATCTTTTTTTTACTAAAATTCCGCCGTAAAAATATTTTCATCTAACAAGCTAGGCCTCGTCCCTTCAATTCCTCCCAACTCTACTCCTCCACCTCCAACTCTACCAATGTCTCACCTCTGCCACCATCAGATAACCCATCGACCGACACTACTAAAAAAATTAGATTTTCCAACTGCCATTTCCAACTGCCAGCCGTTGAAAATGGACTGTTTCCAACGGCAGGCAGTTGGAAAATAATCCGTTTGAAAATCATTCGTTGGAAGTTAATTTTCCAACGGCCGAGAAGTGAGCGGTTGGAACTTCCAACTGTCAGCCGTTGGAAATTAAGCAGTTGGAGAATTTTCCAACGGCTTTATTAATTTTTTTATTTTTTGGTTTTCCAACTGCCTGAGCAGTTGGAAAATACACTAGCCAGTTGCTTAATTTCCAACTGCCCAAGCAGTTGGAAAATTTTCCAGATTTTATTTTTAGCTGCGAATTATTTTGTCATTTATATTATTTTTCTCTATACTATCCATTTCCAATCGAATGTTTTGTTTAAACGTTAACCTCGTATGCTGCCGATACTGATATCGTTTGTAGTCAATTTTTAAAACTACAAAATTACATAACAAATATATATATTACGACATAAAAACATACACAATTGAAATTACTAAGTCATGTTATAAATGTACTACTAAATCCACATGAGCATTTAGTAGAGAAATTACATGCTTTCATTCTCCAACTAAGTGTTTGTTTGTTAATAAACACACATAGTAGCATGATATACCTGATCTATTCGTAATCCGATCCCGAGTCATCATCATCATCTGCAGGAGGCGCGGGCGGGGGAGAATGCCAATTGACTTACATATGTACTCGAGCTCAGCTCGTTGTCTCCTCTTCAGACGCTCTAGCTTCCGCTCATAATGTGATGCTTGTTGTGCAGTTTGCTCCGCTACGACTCGCTGTACTTGTTCAGTGAACTCCGGAGTCTGCATGACATCAACATGTGCTGCATGAGTAAGCCCTGGTCGTCGTCGTCCAGGCACAACATGTTGTTCTGATCCAAGGCCAAATACACGCCCTTTCTTCCTGCCCCCAGCAGCGGCACTCATGATCGCAACCTCATCTATGTCAGGTGCGCCACCTTCGAATCATCCATTTGCTGCGTTGCTTCCTCAATCTCAGCAGCTATTATTGCCTTCATAAAAAGTAAAGAAAATTTATTAGTAACAAGATCAGAAATATTTACTTAATGATTATGTAACAATAATTACCGCAACTTCTTCAGTCCGCCTGTTAACGTATTCCCCGCTCTTTTTCTTATGAGTTTGCTGCATCACCTTGAACAAGCCTGGGTCCCTCTTCTCCGGATCTTTCTCACGCTACATTGGAAACGTAGTAACATTAATTTTATTACAAATAAAGTAAGTTGAATTATGTGTAAAAGATTATGATAATTTTACCATTCGTTCTCGGTGTTCAGTAATTGAAACCGAACCTCCTGCATAAGTAGCACTGCATGCACCTGTGGAGTTAGATGACTGCGATGATGAAGCTCGCATTGTCTTACCCCTTGCCGATCGCTCGTTAAACTCCGCTGTAGCCCACCATTCTTCCATTTTTGCATACTGTGCGTCGGTCATAAAAGATGCCCTTGCTCGCCGTTTTTCTGGATTTTTCTCTCGGCGGATGTCACCCAGCGTATGTCGGTAATGATTAGCCGCCATCATATGCCAAACGCGATAGACCTCATTATGGTGGGCTGGATCCCACTCACATAATCCCTGCACGTTAAAAAAAATATATAGCGGATCTATAGTTCCAACATGGTTGATAAAGTCGAAATAGTTATAACAAAGTGCAAACCTCAAATACGCGCCACCACGCTTGAATATCTGCTGGACTTGCGCTCGTCCAGTCATGATGTCCCTTGAAGTGTGTGGTGAAGCATCTAGTGACCAACCGTGTTGCTCTTGATGGAAGGAAGCTACATGAAGTGCATGTTTCACACAATTCATGAAATTAGTTTACTGCGACTTCAGATACTTGATGTTAAATAAACTAATTATGGTTCAAAAGGGTGCATTACTTACGTGTTTCCGTGAGGTCTTATCCGTAAACGAGCCTGAATCGGGGCTTGGGATACCGCTGACTGACCATTGGAATTCCCACCATCCGGTGAAACTACAGGGGTCGGAGTAGATCGACTAGCACTACGGCCGACTGGAGCAATGCGAATATCACCTGTGCGAGGGTGAGGATGTGGAACAGGTGTTTGTTCTGTCAAGGGCTGTGAATCTGAATGACGGGAATGCGATGAGCCTGCCCTTTCATGTCTAGCAATTGGTTCTGCTAATACTTCTTTCATCTGCTGAAATAGGCCTTTCCCTGGCCGACGTGTATATGTCGCATCTCCTTTAGGTGGCATCTACATTATTTTGAAAACCCATACAACAAGTTTACAAAACTAACATACAAACATTGAAAAAAACTAGAAAGGCTATCATATTGCACCCACCACTTTGAAGTACGACTTAGTATTTACATATATATTAAAAGTTACTCCAAACGTTCACATTACATTTTATAAGTAATTGCACGTTTACATTATTCTCAATGGACTACATCGTCCTCAATTTCTTTCTCTGATTCGCCACTATCAGTATCCCCATATTCAAATTCATCTTCTTCATCACTTCCTTCAAGGGACTCCTCATTGTCAGAGATTCATCGTCATGTTGCAAAGTTTCTTCCCTGATTGCCATGTCATCCTCTACAGCTTCCCATACTCCTGTTTCAGCTAAATTGTCGATTGGGTCATCCATAATTATGGGAGACCTGTTCACACCGGCCAATAATTCTTCCTGAAATGCATCTTCGACATCATTTACATTATTATGAACGATGCGTCTAGGTTTTATTTTCAAAACCGCTAACCAACCCGTTTTTTCACGTGACTTTGTTGGGTACGGGGTGTAGTAAACTTGATCAGCTTGGGATGCAAGAATGAACGGGTCAAATTTCCCATATCGGCGCCCATCACGAACCTCAACTATACCATATTGTTTATGAACCCGAGTGCCACGATCTGGAGTAGGGTCAAACCAAGCACACCTAAACAATACAACATTTTTATGTAGCCAGCCAGGATATTCAAGTTAAATGATTTTTTCTAACACCCCATAAAAATCACATTTAACCTCACTTGATCCTGAAGTCCTTATACATACTCCACTGTTAAATGTTGCTTTGTCGCGACCCTAGTCGCTAATGTGGAACTTGTACCAATTTATGAAGTAAACAGGCCAACTCTCAACACGACGGGATGGCCCGCATGCAACATCCTACAGGAAGCGGTCCGTGATAGTGTTACGCACATCATTCACCTAGTTACACATAGTCATAATATGAATATGTCTTTCCCTTCAAAAGCAAAATATGGGTAAAATTTAAGTGTAGATAACTTACATAGTTTCTAAGCCATGTCTCAAAGTTATTCTCAATGTAGACATCCAGGTCTGACATCTGTATATTGGGTTCATGCATACGCACTTCATCAACAAACAAACTACAAGATATAGATAGAGGTCGATGAAGTATAAACTTGATGAGTTTAGTATAAAAGAAGAAAAGTATTATTATTATAGTAGAGTTTATAAAGAAAATAAGTGTTATTGCACTTACTCGAGGTACGGCTTCACTTCCTTACAATTCAGTAAGACATATGCAGTAACGACCCTCAATTCATTGTCATCAAGATATCGATATCTTGATACACCATATGGACGACCCGGGCATCTAAAGATAGACCACACCGATTCATCATACGGTCCTGGTCTGCCATCATCATTACGAGGTATTCTAGTTGCCATATGTGGAGTGTGGGATTCAAAGTAGTGAGAGCAAAATGTAGAGGTCTCCTCAATTAGATATGCTTCACAAATTAAACCCTTTACATAAGCCTTATTTGATACCTTCATTTTGAGGTCATGCATACAACGCTCAAATTTGTACATCCACCTATATTGAACGGGGCCTCCAACCCTTGCTTCGCAAGGTAGGTGAACCGGCAAATGTTCCATCGAATCGAAAAAAGTCGGTGGAAAAATTCTTTCCAACTTACAAAGTATGACAGGAATATTGGCTTCCAAATCGACCATGTGATTCACATCTAACTCTGGAGAGCATAAATCTCGGAAGAATTGGCTTAACTCGGTCAACGGTTTCCAAATATTTTCAGGAATTGCTTCAAGTGCAATTGGGAGGAGCCTCTGCATCATTACATGACAATCATGGCTTTTCATACCAGACATCTGACTTACATTACTGTCAACACACCTCCCAAGGTTCGATGCATAGCCGTCTGGGAGTCTAAGTGTTTTAACCCAATTCAGCACATCAGATCTCTGATGTCTGTTTAGTGCAAAAGTGGCTTTGGGTTTAAATGCTCGGCCGTCGCCTTGAGGAATTAAATTTAGCTCTGATCGACTGCACAGAATCTCAAGGTCCTTACGAGCCTTCACGTTGTCCTTAGTTTTATTGGTCACATCCATCACTGTATTCCATATATTGTCAAACACATTCTTCTCTATATGCATAACATCCAAATTATGGCGGATTAAATTACTCTTCCAATACGGCAACTCCTAGAAAATACTTCATTTTGTCCAATTATGAGTTCTGCCATAACCTGGTATGGTTACAACCTGTCCATTGTGAACTACAGAAGGCAAATGTGAGATACGTTCAAATATTGTTTCAGGCGGTAGACGCTCAGGAGGCAACGATTTCTCAACTTTTCCTTTCTTAAAGGCGACTCTGTTTCTTCTATATGGGTGATCCAACTCGAGAAATTGTCGATGACAATCAAAGAATGAAGTCTTCCTCCCGTGCTCAAGTTGGAAGGCTTTACTAGCATCCATGCAAATAGGGCAAGATAACCTCCCATGAGTCATCCATCCTGACAACATCCCATAAGCCGGGAAGTCATTTATGGTCCACAAAACCGAAGCTCGGAGCTGAAAATTTTGTTTAAGTGAAACATCCCATGTTTCGACCCCATCCTCCCATAGCTGCTTCAATTCATGAATAAGAGGTTGTAAATACACATCAATATTCTGACGTGGACTTCGAGGGCCAGGTATCAATGCAGTAAAAAACATATATGGTTTCTTCATACACATCCACGGAGGCAAATTATACGGAGTAACAATGACAGGCCAACATGAGTATTGTTTACCAGAGTTTCCAAAAGGCACAAAGCCATCAGAACAAACTCCAAGGCGAACATTTCGGGCATCCGCCGCAAACCACGGGTACGTGGAATCAAAATGTTTCCATGCTTCCCCATCTGAAGGATGTTTTAAAACATTTGGGTCGGATCGATGCTCACTGTGCCACCTCATGTGCTCTGCAGTTGAAAGTGAAGCATATAGTCGCTGAAGGCGAGGAGTGAGTGGTAAATAGTGCATAGTCTTTCTTGCTCTATCCTTACCCCGCCCAGCTTTTCTCGGCTTAAACCGAGATTCACCACAAAACTTGCATTGTGAACCATCTTCATCATTATTCCAAAACAACATGCAGTCGTTAACACAAGCATCAATTTTAAGATGGGCAAGACCTAGTTGTGAAACTAATTTCTTCGTCTCATACCAATTGGATGGCATCTTGCTGTCACTTGGCTGTGTCTCTTTCATCAAGGCTGCGATACCATCATAACACCCTCTTGGTATATGATATTCTGCTTTAAGGTTTAACAAACGAACTGCAGCAGAAAGCTCAGAATGCTTCTCACATCCATCCCAAAGAGGTGTACTAGCGGAGTACAGTAAATCAGAAAATTGTCTAAAACCTTCATTAGGTTGTTGATCCACTTCAGTGAAATTCTGATGGGAACTTGGTCCCGCTGCATCAAATATCATTCGAGCATATGGGTTTACATTTGAACTGTACTCAGCATGCTCATACCAATCACAATTATCAAACGGCTGATGCGGAGGCTCATTAAATGGCTCCCCATGAGCTGTCCAGTTGGTGTAATAAGGCATGAAACCCCATTTGTATAGATGAACTCTAACGTCATCACAATCCTTAAACCTCAAATTTTTACATCTCCTACACGGGCAACGTATTTTGTTTCCATCCATATGACATGGGTTACTACAGGCAAATGTTATGAACTGCTCAACCCCTGTCTCCCACTCCTCTTTGTACCCAACTCGACCCGGTAAATACCGACTACTATACATCCAACTACGTTCCATGGAGTCCTACCAATAGATTTATTTTTTTAGTTAATCTAAACCATGTCATTTAAAACACAGAAACTGTAATTACTAAGTTACGGTTTACGTAAGGTGCCCAGGCAGTTGGAATTTTATTTAAGGTTTACTGTTAATACGTAATAGGAAGAAATTCATAATATGATATCCATATAAGTGTTAATGGTACCCCGTTGATGGGTTTAGGGGTTACTTAATACATTTTATGTAACGTGTAGGGTTAATGCTTTTACTTTTACATATAAATATTTTATCCATATATTTACTTTTTGCGAGTACTCTTATTATTACTATTACTTTACAACAACTCGTCTCATAAAAATTATTGTTTCAATAATTATATATTATTAGTATTTTTTTTAATTATTATTACTCTGAATGGATTGCTTATTATAATAATAATAATAATACTTATTATTATTATTATTACTATTACTATTAGTACTATTTCAATATACAATTATTATTATTAATATTCTTAATATTATTCTTCTTCTTATTCGTATTATAATAAATTATTATTATTATTATTATTATTATTATTATTTATGGCAACGTCGGGTTTTCTGGAGTCGCCACCAATCTGTTTACTTAGGTCGATTGGACACCTTAAAATTGGTCTGCGAGAGTTCGGGGATCGGGAGTACGGTTACGCTAAAACAATATTGTTATAGCGCCCAAAATTGGCACCTTAGTTGATTTTAATTTTGTTTTACTTTGCTTTTAAAAAAATTTCAGTTAATTTAGATATTTTAACTGAATTAGTCGAAAATGTGGATTTTGGTAATTAATTCGGATGAAATTTATACTTCCGAACCATGGACTCTGCCGAGTCATTTGGACACGGAAGATTTTTGATTCCGAACCATGGACTCTGCCGAGTCATTTGGACACGGAATTTGGTGAAATTTTAAACAATTTTATCCATATTGTAAAAATATGGATTTTTATTTTTTTATTTAATTTATTTATTTTTTACCCTGTTGGCTCTTCGAAAAAAAGTTTGATATTTTCCAAACCGTAGATCCTGACGGATCATCCAGATATGGAAGTTAATTTAATTTATAGTAATTATTTAATTCTTATTATTATGGAATTAATTTTTAAATGGTAATTCTTTTTGTTTATGAATGATTTTTAAATCTAACTAAAAAATTTATTTTCATATTTTTACTTCTTTTTTTTTTTTTTTACTTTCTTCTTTTTTTTTTTTTTTTTTAATTTTCTTTTAATTTCTTTTATCTTTCTTTTTTTCTTTTATCTTTCTTTTATTTTTCTTATCTTTCTTTTCTTTTCTTTTTCTTGTCTTTCTTATCTTTTTCTTATCTTTCTTTTCTTTTCTTTTTCTTTTCTTTCTCTTTTTCTTATCTTTTTCTTTCTTTCTTTTAGTTTTTTTTTTTTAGTGAAAGTTATTTATTATTTAAATAATTATTCAATTTATAAAAGAAAAATAATTAGCTTTTTAAAAAATGATTTTTATTAGGCTTAATAATTAATTAAAAAAAATAATCTTCTTTTAATTTTGATTTATGTATTTATTAGTAAGGGTAAAAGGTGAATTAAATAAAAAAATTATATAAAGGAAAATTAATAATAATAAAGTGGGGCTTTTTGGCCATCCACTTTAAAAATAAATAATAATAAAGGTTAGCAAAGTTAATTAAATTAATTAACAACAATAATAAAAATTAGCCAAGTTTAATTAAATTAATTGATTAACAACAATAATAAAAAGTTAGTCAAGTTAATTAAATTAATTAACAACAATAATAAAAAGTTAGTCAAGTTAATTAAATTAATTAATTAACAACAATAATAAAAAGGTTAGTCAAGTTAATTAAATTGATTTAATTAACAACAATAATAAAAAGTTAGTCAAGTTAATTAAATTAATTAATTAACAACAATAATAAAAGTTAGCCAAGTTTAATTAAATTAATTAATTAACAACAATAATAAAAGTTAGCCAAGTTTAATTAATAAGTTAATTAATTAACAACAATAATAAAAGTTAGTAAGTTAGTTGTTAGTTGTTAATAGCAACAATAAAGAAAGGGTTAGTAATAAACAAATAATAAACAAACAAGTAAAAATAAAAAAAGGTTAGTAATTAATTCTGCAAGAACAAAATAAAAACGTTAGTGACCAAATTGAAAAAAATTGAAAAGATGAAGGATGGAATAGAGGTTTACCCTTTTTAAATTAAAATTTTGAAATCTCTGTTTTCAAAACAGAGAAGACGCGACACGGGGAGGAGGGGGGTGACGGGCTGGGCAGGCGGAGGCGGCAGGGCGCAGGGCGGCCGGGTGACGGCGACGAGGGCGCGGGGCGACGGCGGCCGGGCAACGGCGGCCGGGACGACGGCGGCGGAACGGCTGGACGCGGCGGCGCGAGACGGCAGGACGACGGCGGCAGGACGGCTGGGCACGGCGGCGGAACGGCAACGGCGGCGGCGACGGAGTAGGAGCGACGGCGACGGCGAGACGGCGGCGGCAGGGCGACGGCAGCGGGATAGGACGGCGACAGCAAAAGAAAGAAAGAGAAAACGGAGGAAGAAGGTAGTCGAAACGTAAGAAAAAAAAATAATTTTGGGACTGTTTTGGCAGAGGGAGGAGAGGCTAGGACTAAGGCTTCTATTTTCCTTTTTTTAAAATGGAGCTCTGAACTTTTTTTCTCTGATTTTCTATATGTTCAGCACTGAATTTGGAGGCCTATTTATAGAGGAAGTTTGGCTGAACTGTTCCTAATTAAATAATAAAAATAATCAAAACTTATCTCTTAAGTTGGTAAAATGACAATTTCAGTCCTTTACGTTACTCCAGCTCTGGATAAGCTCAGAAGCTTCTGATTTTGACAATTTTAACGTTTTCTGTCAATTTGGGCCAGAAACGTCCGTTTAGGCCCAAAATTGACGCGAAAAATTACCCAAAGCTCCTGAAACTTTCAGAATTTGTCAATTTTGCCCGAAACTTCTCAATTTTGTCATTTTTACCCCAAATTTTTAATTTTTTTGTCATTTTTTTCACGAAATTTTATTTTATTTCAAACATACACATATTCACACATATATCGTTTTAAATCAAATCTTCACAAAACAAAAATATATTTTAAACTAATTAAATTTTTTAATAATAATAATAGTAATAAATATATTTTTTTTTTTTTTATTAATTTTTTTAATAAAATTTTTTTAAAATTTTAAAACCCCCGGACGAAATTGGGTGTCAACATTATTATTATTATTATTATTATTATTATTCTGTGATTAATGGTAGTTAAAATTATTATTTGTCTTATTGGATTTATTATTGGCATACAGATTGACAATAGTAGTAATAGTATTACTACTATTACTTTACTACTAATGTTAGAAAAAGTTATTTATTGTTCCAAATACTAGAAATTATATTATTATTATTCCTATTAATATTATTATAATTGATATTACTCATAAATGATTTGGTAGATCAGAAATAACAATACTTAATATTATTAATATTATTCTTACGTACTATGACAATACTACTACATTCATAATCCCATATTTATTCTTACAAGTATTACAAATGATTACTAATATTATTAATATTGACATATATTATTAGTCAAGGTCAAACTTAATAAAATAAAATTCACTCACTAGAAATACTGTAGAAATTTATATTAATGCCAATTATGAAAACATTGTGCTCAAAATTCCAATTAACCATTGTACGTGGCATAAAAATATATTAACCAAACAATTGACTTCAAACCAAATCCATTGGTATTTTTGAAATATACTAAATAATTTAACACACAAATATACTAATTACAAAATGTTAGCATCCAACTAATTATTTTTGTTCTTAAATATACAAACTACTTTGACACATAAATATACAACCTAAATAATTTACATCCCACCGTTCTTAAATATACAAACTACGTTCGACACATAAATATACTACCTAAATAATTTACATCCCACCAATAATTATTATTTTTAAATATACTAACTAACTTGAGACATAAATATACTAACTAAACAATTTTTAAAAAAAAATACGTAAACAATTTACGGAAAACAATTTTATTTTCTACTTGGAAATATACTAATACTTAGTACTTAAATATTTTTAAAAATATTTCGTAAACCATTTACAGAACACAAAGAATTTTCTAAAATATTTTTAAAAATATTTCGTAATTTTTTCTATTTGTAAATATTTAATTACTTAGTAATTAAAGTTTTTTTGTAAATATACTAACTACTTTTACACATAAAAGTACTACCTAAATTAAACAAACCCATAAAAACTAATTTCAAACGTAAAATATACTACCTAAACAATGTACTTTAAACTATTTATTTAATATTTTAAATTATTCCAACTAATATGAGAGATAATTATACTACCTAAACACTTTATTAAAATCAAAATTATTAATATTTTGAAATATAATAACTAATTTCATACATAACTTTAGTACCTAAACAATTTACGTATAAATAATAATTTACTAATTTTAATTATCTTAACTAACTTCACACATAAATATAGTACCTAAACAATTCAATTAACACTAATAATTTCATATTTTATAATTCATCAAAAAAATAAAAAAAAATTGTAAGAAAATACACATAAATTTCCAATTGTATATATTTCCAATGGGTAACCTAAAAAATTCACATCCAACCATCAACAACACAAAATCACAAATATTGCATATATTTCAAACCAAATAAACAACTAAAAATCCGGATTATCCGTATTTATCGGTATAAAAATTTAAAAAATATAAAATAAATAAACTTACCTCAAATCACGCTCTATCTTCCTTCAAATGGCCGCAAAGAACTGCAATCATACAATAAAACCCAAAATATTCAATCCATTCTCAACCAAAACAGTAAAACGAGGCAAAAATCGGGGAAAAAAAAATCAACGAAATTGGAAATAAAACGAAACTAACCTTCAGATCTCCCCAAATGACACCAGATCCACGTACAACTGAGCTAGACGAAGCTGTTTCACGGCTTAATCGGAACCAAAACGTGAATGTGTGTGTTGTGTGATGAAGAGAGAAGCAAGGAGAGAGAGACGCGATTTTTTGCTCGCTGGAGAAGACGACTCGCGCAGGGGGGGAGATTTAAAACATTTTTTCCAACGGCTCTAGCCGTTGGAAATCCTAGACTAAAACGCACCGTTTCATTAAATGCACAAAAAAAATTCATTTCTATTTCCAACGGTCTCAGCCGTTGGAAAACATTCGAACTAAAAATTGCATAACTTAATTTTCCAACTGTTATAGCAGTTGGAAGAAAGAAATACAAACCATTTTATTTTTCAACGGCTTAAGCCGTTGGAAGTGTAATAAATCCAAATTCTGCAGAAAATCTATTAATTTACCCATTTTCCAACGGCATAAGCCGTTGGAAGTCATATATATATAATTTCCTCAACTTCCAACGGCTAAAGCCGTTGGAACTGTGATAAATCCAAATTTCTCTGAAAAAATCCATTAATTTACACATTTTCCAACGGCATAAGCCGTTGGAAGTAATATATATAAATAATTTCTTAATTTTCCAACGACTGAAGCCGTTGGAACTATAATAACTTCAAATGCATTAATTTACCCATTTTCCAACAGCATAAGCCGTTGGAAGTAATATATATACATAATATTTTCATCTTCCAACGGCTAAAGCCGTTGGAACTAAAACAAATCCTAATTGCATGGAAAATCCATTAATTTACCTATTATTTGACCCATTTTCCAACGGTTCTAGCCGTTGGAAGTTATATATATATAAAATTTCCACAATTTCCAACTGCTAGGCAGTTGGAAAATATTTTTTCTTAATTCCAACGGTTTTGGCAGTTGGAAATTTCCAACTGCTTCACCGTTGGAAATAAGGCAGTTGGAAAAACAAGTTTTTTTAGTAGTGCGAGGAAGACTGGCCCCGTGACAGGACATGGACTTTGATTTCTCTCGCTCCACCTGTGATGCCGACTTCGGCATCGCCTTCAACAATCAGAATTTTTCAGACCGAATGCTTCATATTGATCTCATATCCTCTGCTCATATATCCTCGATTCTTCGTTCCTCTTGGTTCTCTTCTATTCTCTGATTTTTCAAGTCCTTTGTTTGGTTTGCTCCTTCCTTTCCCATGACCTTCCATCTCACTAGTCGACCTAAACAGAATAGAAAAAAAGAAGAAAAAGATCAGTATAGTGCAAAGGAATAGCATCAAAATACCAAGCTTTTGCAGTTGATACACAAACGATTTAGGGGAAATTTCATGAGGCCTCGGATAATCTTCTTGTTGGCTCTTCCTACCTTCTACTTCCCATTTCTCAGCCAAAAACAAATAACAATCCCTCAAAAAGCCCCAAAAGGCAAAGAATGTCGAAGAAACAAAACTCAATCAGAATCAGCGATCCAAATTCAGATTAAGAGATATTTGACGAGAAAACAAGCAGGTGAGTAATGAAACAAGGAATTAGGTAGAATGATTGGGGTTTTGGGATTCAAGTTTTGTGGAGAAACGAAAGAGTGAATCCATCGCGACTTTAGGTCAGCTTTGTGTCTATGATGGGGACAAGGATGTCAAGAATGCTCTAAGCCTTTTGTTTTTTGAAAGTTAAAGGGTGGTTACCAGAGAGATAGCCTACGGTAACAGACACGCCGGTGATGGTGGCAAAACTGAGGGTTTTGATCGATAACCGGGTACCCTGGTTTTTCTAGTGGTGCTTCCCCGACATGCAAGTCCTTCTTATCCAAATTCATGTTGGGATAGTACACTGTAGAGAAATTAGAAATAAAAAATTGCTCTATGATCTTGTTTCTTGGTGAGAAAATAAGCAGATTTGAAACCTAGTTGTGTGATTCCTGGGCGCAGATTTAGGTGTGGCAAATTAGCGTTTGAATTCTCATATGATTTGGAGATTTTTCGCTTAATCAAAATAGCTTTATTTTTATTTTTGTTTTTTTTGTTTTTGCATTCTATGCATTGAATTTTGGCGACAGATTTGACATCTAGGCTAGGTGTTCACTTGTTAGATGCAGAAGTTGGTGGGCCAAATTTTATGTGGAAGAAGACTAAAAGGGAAAAATTAGGTAGTTTCCTTTTTTTGTGGTAATGGTGAATGATAGAGTTAACTTTTGAGGGAGTAAGTATAGGTATTTAAAACAGAAATGACACAAGTATAATTACTTGATAAAGTCCTAAAAATGATGCAATATTTACTTTTTCAACAATTAATATATACTTTTTTATTTCAATATTTTAATATATAAATTTAAAAAATTTATATAAAAATGATAAGTTATAATTTATAGTTTGTAAATATAATTTTTTTAAACTTTCCTAGCAGATAATAGCTTAGATTTAATTTAAAGTTTGGTAGAAAAAGTAACCTAGTGTTTGGATGTTGAGTGCATGGCTTATTTTAAGAATGTGAAAATTTTTATCATTTTTTTTTTCAAATTTTCTTTGATAAATTTTGAGCCCATAGCTTATTTTAAGCATTTGAAATTTTTTATTTTCTAAATTTAGAAAACACATGATGTAAAATAGAAAACCATAAAATGAAAAATGAGAAATTTTTCCAAAACTAAACATCACCTAAATATCACATCCACTTTTGGATAGACATAGTATATATTCACATGTTTAAATATTAGTGACTTCTCACCTAGCGACTTCCTCATTCGTCTCATTGTCTCTCATCCAGATCAATGCTTTAACCAATAGCAATGGTTCGCAAACTCAAGCAAGTTGATTCCCAAATCTAGAGCAAAAACAATTCAAAATTCCAAAGCAAGTTGATTGGCAAACAATTCAAAAATTCAAAGCAAAATGATTCAAAAATGAAGAGCAAAACAATTTTGCCTCGGCCTTTGGCTCTCCTCTTCTGAGAAACTGAAGCATTACAGCTCTACCATTGTTTGACCTATGTCATCCAAGCATGTTCAACTAAACATCTCTCAAACCTAAGATGACAAGACCTAATTAGAACCCCATCAACCAGATCCCACCCCCTATCATAACCTGCGGTCGTCCATCCTTCTTCATCTATATCCCAGTCTTATCAACAATGATTATCCATTCTCCATCAATTGGTCAATGGGCCAACCGATCGGCAAGATCATAAATAAACACAACATTAAGAGCTAAGAATAGAGAAAAAGCAAAGACCCCACTGTCAAAAGTGGGCCTAGGTAAAAAAACGGATTAACTAGTCCACATTAAACTTAAATGAACAGGCTGTATGTCTCTGTTTCCCTTTGAAATCTTATGTTATTGGTTTGTAAGATGTTATTAATTTAACTTACTTTTTTATTTTTTTCCTGTTATTATTTAGTATTTTGTCTTCTTTTTATGAATTTTTTGTTACATATTATTATTTTATACCCATTATTTTTTATTTATATTTTCAATAAAATAAGTTGAAGCTTTATTAGACCTTTGAGTTTGGTATGTTCTTTAGTTAGATCATAATATTAAATTTGGTTGCAATTCAATCATTTTCTGTTAGTGCTTGATGGCAAAAATAAACGGATGACAAATTGTGTAACATTTTTCATAGTTCGGCATGAATCATGACACATTTCATGGTCTGCAGATGAAAGGGAACTATGGTGATAGTTAACTTGAGGCCAATTGATGCAATTTACTATTGAAATATAGGTACTAATAGGGGCATAATTAAAACATAGTTGAATTTGAATTACTTACACCCAATTCTTTTCAACTTAAGTTAATTAACTTCAAAATGACTTATTTTTATTCTTATGTATTTTTTACCTAAAACTAAATTTAATTAAAAGTTAATATTATGCAGTTGCAATAATTCTTTGAAAATATAATTTTTGTAATCTCACTATTTTTTTATGAATTTTTCTAGTTTAAGGCATTAAAAAGAAAAAAATTATAAAAATTTAACAACATTATAAAAATTTACTTTCAAATGATTATTATATTTACATAATATTGGCTTCCAAATAACATTAGTTTCAAATAAAAAATATATAAAAATAAAAATAAGTTAATTCACTTAAGTTAAAACAAATTGGCTCTTATTCTTCAACTAAGTTTGTATAAGTCACCTTACCACATCTTTTTTACTCTAGCACTAACTATCAGAAAAATTGACACCATCTTGTCCTGGTGATTTCCAAAAGTACTAACCCTTTTTTCTAAAAAACGGGCGAAGTGTCAGAGAAACAAACACTTTGGTAAAAGCAAAATCGCCCAATCGAATAACATCCCAATCGCTATAAAACCACATGATGGGTTCAAGCATTCCATGAACCAAACTAAAAACCATCCTTTTACTGAAAAAATAAATGCAAAGTCGTGGGGCTATGGCGGCCGGCTTGGCTGGCTTAATCGTCATTTTGGCAGCGTTGGTGGGCTCAGGAATCCAACCGGTGGCCGCCCAGGCGGGGTTCACATTCTATAAACTGGCCCTTCAATGGCCGCCGACATGGTGCTCCGCCGCCACCTGCATACAGCCGTACCTTAGGGAGTTCACCATCCATGGTCTCTGGCCACAGCTTCCTCCGGACACGCCCGTTCTTCCCTACGCTCAAAACCCGACGTGCACCACCGTCGCACCCGTTCAGAGCCGTGATATTATGGTAAACAATTGTTCGCTTTGCCGTAAATTGATTTTTGGAATCTTGAGCAATACCTGTGTTTGTACATACGTACTTGCTGATTTTGGATCCCTCGTAACTACCTTGTGATGAAAAGCAACGTTTAGCACGTGGAACTCGATCAAGCTTATGGACATTTTGGCCAAACTTGAGGGACTACAATGATCCAAGGGCGAATCGGGGATTCTGGCAGTATGAATGGGGCCAGCATGGGATGTGATCTGATTGGCCAAATCAGCCTAACATATATTTCAGCACTGGCTTACGACTCCATTATCCATATAGGTCATTGCGTACAGTCCTTGAAGGTAACCTACTTGTATATAAATCCCATTTATAAACAGTTTTTATGATTAATGTTAGAATTTTTTAACAATGGAGATAGAGCTGGTGCTAATATCAAATGAGATATAAGAACAGCTCTCATCGGCTCTTTTCGCAATCTATGGAAATATTACTCTTACAAAAGCGTTTACACATCAAACATTTCCAGATTTATCATTGGTTTTTTTATCATGTCATGAATTTTGTCATTTAGGAGCTGGATTTAGGCCCAACAACACAATTACTTACAGAGTGGGAGACATATCAGACGCACTTAAGAGAATATATGGTCGCAATAGGGATGCTCCCCAAATTCTGTGCGGTGTGGCAGGTAGGTTCACCCTGCAGCTTGCTGAGATCCGTTTCTGCTATGGGAGGAACCAAAACGGGCCAAATCAATTCCCTTTTCGCATCGACTGTCCGTACAAATTTTCGGGTGCTTGCAGGAGCCGCAATGATTATATCATCTTCCCTGAGCCGTAGATTAGTTCAGAGGCTAAGACAAACGCAAGTGGAGACTTGGAGCTTGACCCAAAGATCACCCTTTATATGTTCCTAAATAAGTTAGACTCTGGCCGGTCACAATAATATGCCTGGTAGTAATTATTGTGATCTGAAATATTGTTGGATAATCTCATCATGAAATAACTGATGCTGTACCTTTTTCAACGCAAAAAAGGAAAAAAGAAAGTATTCATGAATACTGATACGAAACTTGGAAAACTTTGTTGCCAAAGTTGAAGCTCTTCCTAGGAATACAAGTTAACTCGTTTGTGATATACAAGAGGAGATGGAAAAGAGAAAAAAAAATATGAGTAGATAAAATGAAATAAAAATTAGAGAACTGAGATAAACTATTTGTCTCTTCCGATCTTGATGCATGGTCAATGGAGACGAAAAATGAAGGAAGAATCCATAGTATAAATTATGGTGATTGGGAGATTAATTGGGGGCAAATGACTCTTCAGGGGGGTTTTTCTGTTTGGGACAATAATATCTTCAAGAAACTATATTTGGACAGAGATTAATTGCCGTCTATGGTGATTGGGAGGGATTTATGTTAAAAGAATATTAATTTGTAATTTTGACAGCCAGGCAAATGTGAGAACCCAATTTTTACAACCAGAAAAAGCTGGACAAAGCACCGGCGGTGCTGCTTTTTTTTTATACCAAGTGAAGAGCGAGCAAAACGGCGGAAAAGAGGCGGCGCAAAAAGATTTCTTGGTAGCCAAGAAACGTGTAGTAATCTCGTAGTAGTCAACTTGTTTTACAGCTGTAAATTTTTATGCTGGAAGTCAAATATTACGGCTTGGTTGTCCAAAGTTATATTAGAACTTTTCTCTTATGTAATTGCATTAATAAGAAAAAACGAGTAATGTCTCCATGAAGTAAGAAAAGTTAAGATTTTTTTTTTCTCTCCTCTTCTCTCTGCCTAAATCTCTTCGTCCGTCTCGGCCCAAATCAATTATTTTTCTTTAGCACCCAACAATGTAGCGAGCCAGTTATTATGGCGAACGTGTATGGTCCCCAAGATGCTAGTTACAAGGAACAATTGTGGAGTCAGATTACTCGATTGTAGAACCAGATTCAATTTGCCAAATGCGTGGTCAGGTCATTTAGATTCAAGTTTAATCAGACCAGTATATATTCGGATCCAGGTCGGGTTCAGGTTAGATTATTTGGGTTCAGGTTAATTTCAGATTAAGTAGATTTTGGGTTTGGATTGTGTCAGTTCGGATTTATTTGGGTTCAGATCCAATCAAGTCGGGTTATCGGGTCTTAGATCAAATTCAACTTGATTGTCAGATTTACTTGGTTCAATGATGCATAAGCCGAAATGGCTGCATCGCTTCAATTTTTTTGTTTAACTTTGATTAAAATTTAATTTAGCTAGATATAAAAAATAATATAAAATTTATAAAGATATATTAATATATAATTTCTTTAATAAAATACTACTCCTATGCCAAGTTTTTTGTAATATTCACTATTCAATAATTAATCTATAATTTTTTATTTTTAACATTTTAGTATATAAATAAAAAATTATTATATTAAATAATAAATAAAGACCTATAGTTTTCAAATATATACTTTTTAAATTCTTTTCTAACAAATAATCTACGTCGGTCCCATTTTCTTTGCTCCATTTAACTTTTCTAACTAGTTTAACTTAACTTTATTTATATTATTGTTTATTGAAAAATTAAAAAATATATATTTAAAAATCATGTATAAATTTTTTATTTATATATTAAATTATTGAAAACAAAAAATTATAGATTAATTGTTAAAATATGAATGGTGCAAAGAATTTGAGACAAATGGAGTAATATAAATAAATTCAATTCAAACTATTTGAAAAAGTTAAATATTTCAAAGAATATGGGAGAGAAGGAAAATTATAATTTCTAAAACCAAATTATTCTTATCTCTCTATCACCATTTTACTAATCATTTCCTATAGTTCTGACTTGTTTGCTCTATAATGTAAAACAGATCAACAGAATAGAAGAAACTCATTTACATATATTAAATAATAATTTTTCTAAAGTCTTTGCCGACTATATATTTTATATTAATTTAAGTTAAAATCGGGTCTTGTCGAGTTTAGTTATTGGTTCCTTTCGGGTTCAGGCCAGATCAGGTTTGGGTTTGGGTTTTTTCGGGACTTCACTTCAATCGGGTTCGAATTCATGTCAAGTTGGGTACAATTGGGTTTAGGTCGTTAACTTTTTTTTTTTTCAAATCAGGTCAGGTTGGGCTTGGGTTTGGGTGAGTCAGGTTAGGTCAAGTCTTCGGGTTGGATCAAATTTTGCCATCCCTACAAACAACTGATAACCCTAATATTTTGCCTTCATACAATTACAAAATATGAGAATCACAAAAGGTTTCTCATTCTAGCTCTCTTCAGCCTTGTGTCTTCTTCTCCCTCTTGAAACTCTCACATTTTGCCTCTTCACCATATTGGTTTTTCTCTCATACTCAAAACCCTAATATAACAAGCCTTTTTTATAGGTCACAAACAAACCATAAACATATCAAAATAGAATAACTAAATCTCAAACAAATAGAAAAATTAAAACTAAATCCTAAGCAAACTAAAATTCTTAAGCTTATTGGATTTCACTACTAAACAATGGGCATTTTCCAACTGCCATTTCCAATGGCCTCGCATTGGAAATTTCCCAATTTCTAACACGAAGCCGTTGGAAACCAAGCCATTAATAATCAATGCGTTGGAAGTTGTCATTACAACGGCCCAGATGAGAGCCGTTGGAAATTCCAACAGTCAGCCGTTGGAATGTAATTAATTTTTTTTTCCATGTTCCAACGGCCTAAGCCGTTGGAAATTTCCAACTGCTTAGGCAATTGGAAAAATTTCCAACTGGCTAGGCAATTGGAAAATTTTCCCACGGCCTAGGCCGTTGGAAAAATTTCCAACTATCTTAGGCCGTTGGAAATAGCTTTCTTTTTTTCATATTGTTTATTCCAATACTGTTTATTCCAATGCTGTTTGTTCCAATAATAATAATAATAATAATAATAATAATATTATTATTATTATTATTATTCAAGTGTTGTTTATTCCAATATTATTATTATTACATAAATGATATATTATTATTATTATATAAATAATTTATATATCCCTAACACATTAGAAGTAATTTTGGTTTTAATACACATTGTAACCTTGGATCTCCCTAATGTATTATTATTATTATTATTATTATTATTATTATTATTATTATTATTATTATTATTACTACCCTTGTTATTATTATTATGAATATTACTACTACTACTACTACTACTACTACTACTACTACTACTACTACTACTATTATTACTACTACTTATTATTATTATTATCCATATTATTATTACTACTAGTAGTAGTACTACTACTACTACTATTTTTATTATTAATATTATTAATATTATTATTAATATTCTTATTATTATTACTATAATTATTACTACTCTTATTATGATTATTATGATTATTACTACTACTACTACTACTACTACTACTACTACTACTACTATTATTATTATTATTATTATTATTATTATTATATTAAAAATCAAACTTAATCAAACAAACTTATTTAAATATAACAATATTATGATTTTATATTAATTCTCAAAATTAAAAAAATTTAAAAATAAATCTAATTAAACAATGTTAGTTCAAACTAACAATATACTACTTTTCAATTAAATCCTTAATTCATAAAAATTCATACATAAATATCCCACTCAATACTATACAAACTTAATTAACACTAATAGTATACCAATATTATATTAAATCCCAAAATAAAAAAAACCATGTATTTCTTAAATTATATGAATGGGTCCCTATCAACTATAATTTCAGACATAAATATACTACCCAATTATAAATTTTAATTAAATCTAATTATATCCTAATTTTAAATTAAACCCGAAATTAAAAATAATTTACAAAATCCGCAAAAATTCAAAATATCAATGGGTAACCTAAATACTTCACTTTCAACCATCAATAACTACAAATCACATATATTTCACATATTTCAAACCAAAATAACTCAAGAAAATCCGGATTTACTTCCATTTTTTGGTAAAAAAAACTTAAATAAATGAGAAAATAAATATTTTCACAACTTACCTCAAATCCAAAAATGAACTTAAAAAATGCATGGGAATGGCTCTGAATTTGGCAACACAAGCAACATCTTGCACCCATTAACATGCTAAACCTCAAAGAAGAAAAAAAACCCAAAAATCCGAAACGAAAAAAAAGAAAAAATAAGAAAAACTTACCAGATCTCGAAGTTTGAGCTCCAAAAAAGCCAATGCCGGCCTCGAAAAACGGAGGTTGAAGCTTTGTGTTGTCCCTCAAGCTAGCAATGTGCGGTGTGTGCGTGTGGGAGAGGAGAAGAAGAGAGATGATGGTTTGAAACAAAAATGAACCAAATCTGGAGGAAGAAGACAATTTAAATTAGTATTTTCAGTCGTTGGAAAAATAAAACAATATGCAGCGTTTCATTAAATGAAGTTCCAACGGCCCAAGCCGTTGGAAATCAAGGATTAAATTTTAATTCTTTTAATGAATTTTCCAACGGCTGAAGCAGTTAGAAATTTAGCCAAAATTTTCCAATGGCCCAAGCAGTTAGAAAAATACTAAATTTTCCAACTGCCTAACCCGTTGGAAATCAAGGATTAAAGTTTCTTTAATGAATTTTCCAACGGCTTAAGTAGTTGGAAATAATATTTCTTAAACTGGGCATTGGAAAAATATTTTTTTGGTTTCCAATGGCTTAGTGCGTTGGAAATTTTCAATGTTTTGACCATTGAAAAATTGACCGTTGGAAAATACGGTTTTTTTTAGTAGTGTTTGAGTCAAGAAACCCAAAAAAATCTTATAAATGGAAAGATAAACTCTATAATTACTTCTCATCTAAACATGGTCAGATGTGACTCAAGTCAAATAGTGGAGGCCTAATGTGTATATCGGATTTCATAGGTTGTATGAAAAAATAATTTTATGAAAGTGAAATTTATAAGACGTATACAATTAAATTTTGATTGGATAATCTGAATTATACATAAAATCTATATACACATCAATCACCATTTAACATGACATCTGTATAGAGTTACATTCAGTGTTATTGTCTTATTCATATAAACATTAGTGATATGCATTTCTCTAGTATTGTCATTATGTTTAATGATTTCGGTTAATGAATAGATGTTTTCTTAACGAAAAATAAATGTATATTAATAAAAAAATATAATAGAAAACCCTCAATCTCCAGAAAGATATTAGAACAAGGACCCCAAAAAGCTCCCACAAGGCTAAGATACATCAACCTTCCATACTGGAATATAACGGAAGACTACCCTATATAGAGAAACTAAAATTCTTACTAAATCTCCCTTAACCTTAAAAACCAACACCGCGCAAAAACACCCATAAATTACAACTTTAAACAACAAGAGCCCCAGCACCAAGACCAAAAAATAAGAAGAAAAAAAAATAAACCTAGTCTTTAATCATCATTTCAATCTTGTCAACTCATATTTCTTCGTTGACCCTTTTGGATGTAATCCAATCTACTTCTACCCTTTCCTCTGATCCTTAACCTTGTCGAAATTCACTAAAATACTCAACAATAGTTCTTAACAATCATCTAAGGGCAACTCAGTAAGATTGATAACTTTTATTCCTTGACTCAAACTCCTTTCCTTATCACAATCTGAAGACCCAACGCCTTCCGTTGCTGAAGCTTTTGATGGCAATATCAAAACTCACAAAATATTATTTGACGGCTTATCCAAGACTTTAAAATTAGCAAGACCCTAGGAAAAATGAAATAAGACTCAACCTTCCTATTATTTTTCCCCACCCCAAAATCCTTAATTTCTTTAGTTTCTTCAGCCACAATATTCAAATTATTTAAAAAGTTCAGCCCAGTAACTTCCTTATGAGATCTCTCCCCACAACCATTATTAATAATAGGAGCATGATGCCAACTAACCACAACTTTTCCAAGACATTTCTCAAAAGGTACAGATTTCTGATCCCCCAATAGGCCCATACATGATTCACAAGACCCAACAACGCCACACTCTCGAAAGAAGATTCAACCCTAACCTTGTTTCTCAAAAAATGACACTACTTTTCCACATACCGAGTAGGAGACTACTTCTCCTACCTGCATATATGATACTCAATCATTGACATGAATTTCCTTAGATTTTTTTATAAATAAATTTGCTGAAAATTTCAAAAAAAAAGAAAAATTTAAATCCATTGTGATTGAGTGTTTACCACACACGTAAAGTAAAAAGAGTTTCTTCTAGGCCAAGTATGAGGGAAATATCAATACAAGAGAGATGCAAAATTCTAGAAATGGTGAAGAATTTTCAGTCATCAGCTGTTGAGTCATTAATCCATAGCCGATCGGTCACAAAAAAACATTTCAATGCCTTTAGCTAGTAGCTAGTGTTGGTCACTAGTCGATCATTAATCTATCGCCATTCGATTACCAGCTGACTAGCAAGTAGCAACCAGATTTTTCAGGAACGATCTTTCCAGAAAAGCGAAACATCCACCGTAGCGTATCTTTCTAAAGGTAAAAGTTCCAAGAACTGACTTCAAACCGAAGTAGGGTGACAGTTCCTCAAAGTGTCCGAAAAACGATCACTCGGTTGAAAATCAAACATCCTAATCGCCATAATTCACCAACAGCAAATGGACCCATTTTTAAACCAGTCAATAAAGTATGGTTAGGTAAGTAACTTTTATATTCCCAAGGAAAAGAAAATATATAGGTGAATTTATCTCTTTTTCCTGCCTTACTTCAAATCAACAGTTTTGTACTAAACTCATGCGAGGTGAATTTGAGAGGAGTTTTTTACTCATAACGTCTTGAGTTTAGGTTTTTCTAAATGGAGAAATAAATTATGAAATAACTTCTCCTCTAAACATGATCTGCTTTAGCTTAATTTAAATTAGCTGAAGCCCACTTTGCCTATTAGATACTAGGTCTTATAAAAAATAGTTTTATGAAATTGAATTTTATAAAATTTATACAATTAAATTTTGGTTGGATGATCTGAATTATAAAAATATCTTTATAAAGATGAATCACCAAAACATCAGAATTACATTTAGTGTTATTGTAATGAAAAAGGTTTTTTATTCATACAAACTTATATGCCAAATTACAGAGTTTATTCCTAAACTGTACTTTAATCACAAAATTGTCCTCAAAGTAATAAATGTTGCAAATTCGTTCTTCAAGTAATAATCCCTAACACAACTAGTTTTCTGTTTGTAGACCTCCAGTAGGCTGAAGGTGTCAAATTGGTTCGTATTTGACATTTATCGGATATTATTTTTAAATAGTATTACTAAAAAAATTTAATTTTTATTAAAAGATTACCTAAAACAAACCAGTTTTTATCACCCGGACCAAATATTAATAAACTGAATAATCAATATAGAAGCAAACAAATTCTAAAAGTTTAGTTAGTTAATCAGTTTTATAAGAATATTTTTCTGACATTATATTGTTTTGTTTTCTTACAAAGTCATACTCCCTTTTAACTATTTATATTTATCAATTGAACATATTCGAAAGATGATTAGTTTAAAAATAATTTACTATTTTATAAATAAATTTTTAATTTATTACTCCATCTGTCTAAGAAAATTTGTATTTTTTACTATTTACAGCAATTAATTTATAATTTTTTTTTTCAACATTTCTTATAAAAATATAAAAACTTTTTATATAAAAACAAATCTTAAAAATTTTAGTATATAAATATGATTTTTAAAATTTTTTATAATTTAAATTAATAATAATATACTTAAATCAAACTTTATAAGACGGATGAAGTATTAAATCTAATCATATCTTATATGCACTATACACAGCCTTTTTTATGTAGAGCTCGAGACTGAGAGTAGAGAAAAGGGGCATGCTCCGCGGGTTCCGAGAGTATATTTAATTCCAGACTGTGATTGGAAAAAGGATTGACGGACGGACGCGGTTTGACCACTTATTTCAAAAGCAGAACTGGAAAGCCCGCCGAGTAGTATAATTTTATCGTTTGAGGCTTAGTGATCTAGCGTGCCACTGAAGTTCTATTGTAAAGTCATTTTGATCCCTACAATTTATACCAAGTTCATTTTCTTATTCTGATAATGTATTATTTTCATGTTTATTTATATTTTTTTTGTGTTGAATAATGTTATTTAAAAATTAATTCTCGATCTACCCAATACTCACTTGAATAATTTTTTAGAAATTAAATATTTTTTACGATATTTTCTTGCTCTACTAAAAAAAAGGAAAAACTAATAATCACTTTTTACAAAAATATTTCAAGATTTTCAATTTTTTTGAAAGTATAAATCTTGATAAGTATACAATTTAGCTAATAAACTGTACATATCAAAATAAACACTATTAACACATTACTAACAATCCCAAATGAATTGGATCCCATTGACCATTGTTTCTTTGAGCAAACAAGGTAGATAGATATTAATATATAGAAATCTTATTATTAGTTGACGATTATCAAATGACTCAAAGTTTTATAAATTTGTCTAAATCCGCTATAAAAAGATAGGAAGAAGAAAAAAAAATTTAGGGTAAATTATAACCAAAGTCCCAAACCTTTTGAGTCCTCATTCAAATTGATTCTGGACCTTCATTACATTGTATATTGGTTCGAAACATTTATGCTTCACTATATATTAGTATCTCGCCTTAGTCAAGATTGAATTGCCATAAAAATTCAATTTATAGAGAGAAAAAATGGATAGTTTAAATGATATATAAACTGTTAACAAATTATGATACATATCGAATTTATGCAAAAAAATTTTTCAAATAATTTAAATTAGAATCTAAAAAGTTGATATCATATCGATGTGTGAGGGTTAAAATTCAAACTATTTGTTAACCATCTTCTCATAAATTTAATCTGTATTATAATTTTTTAGTAGTTAATGGATCATTTAAATTATAAAATGAGACTACTGAAATGTTTCCAATTAGTCTCCAGGCTGAAGTAAATTTAAATAAAAGTAAGCTATGTGGAGTTGGGGTGCTGCAAAAAGAGGTGGAAAAATGGCCAGAAGGATGAAATGTACATAAGATAAGTTTCCATTTAAATACCTAGGGCTACCAGTGGGTGCAAATATGAGAAGGGTGAAGAAATGGTAGCCAGTGATGCAAAATTTAATTGGAAAATTAAGCTGCTGGAAATTGAAGTTGTTCTCAACAGGAGGTCAATTAACTTTTATTAAATTTATTCTGGGAAGCTTGCCTTTGTTTTTCTTCTCCTTATTTTGTGCCCTGGTGAGAGTCTTGAATTTTCTTGAAAGCAAAAGAAATCACTTCTTTTGGGGAGGTTCAGGGGAGGGTAAATGTATAAGTTAGGTTACTTGGAATAAGGTGTTAAGTAGAAAGGAGATAGGTGGGCTGAGTGTGGGTAGCCTGGATATAAAAAATCTGGCGTTATCAGGAAAGTGGTAGTGGAGGTTCTTGGTTAAAGAAGGAACCTTGTGGGTTTAAGTTATTAAGAGTTTATATGGTGAAAGTGGTGGTCTTGGTGAAAGTTCAGTGAAAGGGCGGAGTAGTGGGGTATGGGGGAGTATAGTGAAGGTAGGGAGCGAGTTAAAAAATGTGGGAGTAGCTTTTTTGTAGTCTTTCAAAAGGAGGTTGGGAAGAAGGGACTCGGTGAAGGTTAAAATAGATTGGTGGGTGGGGGAGAAACCTTTGTTGTCTCATTTTCCTAGGTTATATAACTTGGACTGTGATAAAAATTGTTTGGTGAAGGATGGATTTTGTTTCGTGGAGGGAGAGAGGGGCTGGAGGTGGAAGTGGAGGAGAGCATTAAGAGGGAAAAAGTGTGGAGAATTTGAGGAGTTGTCATCTATGTTGTGTAATGTTCAAGTTCATAGTAATTCCAAGGATGGCTGGTGGTGGATCCTAGAAGCAAACGACATGTTTTCTGTGAAGAAGTTGACAAGTTTAATTGAAGAGGCTTATTCTCCAGCTTCAGCAGGTGATTAGCCTTCAAGATGGCTTCCTTGGATACCAAAAAAGGTGAATATCTTTGTTTGGAAAGCTCTGAAAAATTTGCTGCCAACGAAAAACAATCTTTTTCAAAGAGGAGTGGAACTTCCTAATGTTGTGTGTCCATTACGCTTGGAGGCAGAGGAGTCAACGGAACATGTCCTGTTACATTGAAAAGCAGCAGTAACAACATGAAACAAGTCTGCGATTGGTGGAGTATTGAACACCTTTCAACCCTCAATATTGCAGAAGTGTTAGAGGATGATGTTGATCGTTTCATGAGTAAAGGACAAAAGAAAGGTTGGCAAGCGATTTGTAGCATTACCCTTTGGTCCTTGTGGAGGAAAAGAAATAGGAAAGTGCATGAGGTCCAGCGGGAAGATGATGAAAATATTTTTGAGGAAATTCAAGCTTTGTCATATTTATGGCTGAAAAATAAATGCACAAAGTTAAACTGTTGTTGGGAAGAATGGTTGTATAACCTTAAATTAGCCATTACAAATTGGTTAATTTAGGTGGAGATTTGGTAGAATGGCTGTTTCAACTATAGCATCTTATTGGAGCTGATTTTGATTCTCAAGAGCTTTTGTACTATTTTAGTCCATTCTAATATAAGTTGCTTTTGTAGTTAAAAAAAAAAAAAGATTTTCCTCCTTGTAAATCAAATTTTTGTACCAATTCAACCGTTTTAAGGCTAGGACTAATATGCAATTAATTATAAAAGTTTGAGATCAAAATGCAACAAAATGAAGGTTGGGAACCAGTTGTAATGGGAATTAAATGTTTTGAACCTTGGGTGCATTACCCAAAGAAAAAGAGCAAGTAGAAAATTTTGATGAGATACGTAGAAAATTCTGAAAAAAAAAAAAAAAAGAACCGTTGAAAGAACTTAGCTGATTGCATCTTGAAATCGGTATAATTACCTGATACCGAAAAAAAATGACATATTCACTTTTTCAACAATTAATTTACACTTCTTATTTTTAATATTTTGATATATAAATTCAGAAAACTTGTATACAAATGATAAGTTAAAATTTATAATTTGTAAATATAGTTTTTAAAAACTTTTCTTGCGGATAATAACTTGAATAAATTTAAGTTAATGTTTGTAGAAAAAGTAAGGTGGTGTTTGGATGTATAAATTTTTCTCATTTTTTAAAATTTTATTTGATAAATTTTGAGTATATAGCTTATTTTAAGAATGTGAAAATCTTTTTTTTTCTAAACTTTGCACAACTTATACTATAAAATTGAAACCTTGTGAAGAAAATTTTGAAAAGGAAAATAAGAAAAATTTTCACAAGCAAACATCACCTAATACATCCATTTTTGGATAGAGGTAGTATATATTCTCATGTTAAAATGCTAGTGACTAGAGCCCCCCTAATTGTCAAGGTTGTTCTCTCTCTCTCTATGAGAGTTTCTCTCTCTTTATGAGAGTTCCTGCTGAAAAAAAACATTTCAGCTCCTTTCAATATTCGCTTTCAATTCCCAAGTGCTAGTGCTTGATTCCTCGCTGATTTTGGTTGAGACTTTCGTCCTCAAAGTTGAATAGAAACCCCGAATCAATTTGGTTCGATAACAACAACAGTTTTCTGGAGGGATAGAACCAAGTCTTGATCCAGATCGGTGTTCAAAACTAAGAGCATTTCTGGAATGAAGGTATTGAACAATGCAGATGAGTAGCGATTGAATGGTAGAATTGTTTTGTTGGTAAGATAGGGGCGAAAGAAAGATCGCCTTCTTGATTGCTTTCTTGATTGATTTCTTGAATCTTGCTCTCTGTTAGAACTGTGACCGACGAGAGTAGCTGGAAATTTAGGTCTTGCTAACTTTGCAGCTATAGAAGAGTAGTTTGCCATAGAATAACAATTGGTACTTCGATTGAATGCAGATTACAGAATCGATGGAAGAGACAACTGAGGATGATGCTTTCCCCAATCTAAAGTCTGAAGAGACGGAGGAATTAGTTCTGGAGCTTCAACCTAAATCGGAAACAGGTGATCAGACTATATCATTAGTTGGAAAAATCATATCGGATAAAAAACTGAATCAGAAAGGAATCATGAATATATTGTTGAAGATCTGGAAAACCTATGGAATTCATGTGATTAATTTTCTGGATGACAAAACGGTGCATTGTGTGTTTAAGGAATGGGAAATGATAGACCGTGTTATGGCTGATGGTCCTTGGAACATCATGGGAAGTATACTTTCATTACAAAAATGGATGCCAACACAATCTTTGTAAGAGCTAAGCTTTACAGAAGTTCCATTTTGGATCCAAATCCATGGCTTGGCCTTGAACTTAATGACTGAGGCAAATGGCAGAATAATTGGTAAGCAGTTTGGCCAAGTGTTGGAGGTGGAAGACCCAGGAAATATGGGAAAATTCTGCAAAGGTTACCTTAGAATCAAGATAAAAATAAATGTTAAGGAGGCCATCAAAGCAGGGTTTTGGCAGAAGAAGTCTCAGGGGTGCAAAAAATGGATAGCTGCAAAATATGAAAGACTAGGGGAACTATGTTATATATGTGGCAGGCTGGGACATTCTGACATTAGTTGTAGAACAGCTACACAACCAGTCTTGATGAGTACTGGTCAGCAGATGTTTGGACCATGGATTAGAGCTGCTACACCAAGGAATACAGAGGATTTTGTAAAATCTTTTCCACCAAGGCCAGAACATTTATTGCCTGGAACCCTAGTGAAACCTGATAAGAGAATAAAAGACATGTATTCTCAATCAACAGCATCCCCAGAGAGCCAGGATTCCCAACAAATGCTTATCTCCCGGTCTGGACCACTTCATTTCAACATGGAGATGAATACAACTTGTCAACTGGGAATAATTCATCAAGGACAAGAGACTGTTAACTCAAAGGAAATAAATACAACTGGGAATGCAACAGGGACAGAGGAAGATGAGGCTCTGGATATAGTGTCTCAGAAAGGGGGCCGCAAGAGAGGGAGACCTCCAAAAAGGAAAATAGCTGAAATGGAGAATTTGAGGGAGGCAAATGTAGACAAAAAGCTGAAAGAGAGCAATACAACTGAGAATGGGTCTGGTGACTGCCCTTCAGTCACCTGGGAGCCATGATTCTTATGAGTTGGAACTGTCAGGGGATAGGGCCAACTCTGACAGTTCAGAATCTTGATTGGCTCCTGAGGAAACACAAACCTCAGATATGCTTCTTAATGGAGACAAAGAATAAGGAGGAGAAGCTAGAAAAAGTGAGAAGGAAGGTGCAGTATAAAAATGCATGCTATATAGAACCTACTGGAATGTCTGGAGGGCTTGCCCTTTGGTGGTCTGAGGTTGTCCAAGTTAGGGTAAGTATGAAGACAAAGAATATGCTGGATACGGTAGTTACAGATGAGAAGAATAACAAAAGCCATATTACTTGGGTGTATGCAGATCCAAAATTTCCTGATAGGAAGAGAAATTGGGAAAGTATAAAAAGGCTAGCTGCTAAAAATTCCCTGCCATGGCTATGCATAGGGGACTGGAATGATATTGCTGCTCAAAATGAAAAAATTGGGGGTAGGCTGAAAGCACAGGATAAAATTATGGAGTTTCAGGAAATGCTTCTAAAAACCAATCTTCAAGATGTTGGTTTCAAAGGACAAAAGTACACCCGGTCAAATGGTAGAAAGGAGGGAATAGTCCAAGAAAGAATAGATAGAGCTCTAGTAAGCCATGAATGGAGAAGGATGTATCCAGATACACAAGTGTACCATTGTCCAAGGATAGGCTCGGATCATTGTCCCATAATCCTAAGAACAAAATGCGAAAACAGTAGGGGCAGGAAAAAATTTAGATTTGAGAACATGTGGACTAGAGAACCGGCATGTAGGGAGACTATAATAAAATCATGGGATGCGAAGGTAGGCAATAACAGCTATGCATTGCAGAGAAATTTAAAAGGATGCAGTAGAGCTCTGAGAAATTGGAGTAAAAGTTACTACTCGAACAACAGACAGGCGATTGAAGAATTGAATGTGAAGTTGGTTGATCTGCAAGACAGCATTACACCCTTGGATAAAAAAGCTGAAAACCAGTTAATAAACCAGATTGAGGAATATTGGACTCGAGAAGAAATGTACTGGCAGCAGAGAAGTAGAGTTGATTGGCTAAATTTGGGGGACAGAAATACTGCCTACTTCCACAATGTGACTATACAGAGAAGAGCATCAAACAAAATCCTAAAAATTCAGAATGAGAAGGGCAGCTGGATGGAAAATGAGGAGGACATCATAAACATGTTCAAACAACATTATACAGAGCTTTTTACTTCAGAAAGTCTGGTTGGCATGAATGAAGTTCTGGCCCATGTCAAATCTGTAATTCAAGAAGAATTAAAAGAAAATCTCCAAAGGGACGTGTCAGATGAGGAGATTAAGTCAGCTGCCTTTCAAATGGCCCCGCTAAAGGCTCCAGGACCTGATGGCTACCCAGGAGTATTCTTCCAAAAATATTGGGATGAGATTGGGGAAAGTGTCATCACAGCAGTCCAAGCATTCTTTACGCAAGGTATCTTTAATACTGCTCTAAACAAAACAACTATTGTGTTTATTTCTAAAGTTCCACACCCAGAGAAAGTCACACAATTTAGACCTATTAGCTTATGCAACTACTGCTATAAAATCATATCTAGAGTACTTGTGAATAGATTAAAGAATCACATGACAGATATCATCTCGCCTTTCCAAAATGCTTTTATTAAAGGGAGACAAATCCATGATAACATATTAATAGCTCATGAAGTATTTCATTGGCTAAAATCAAGAAAAAAAGGCTTAGATTGGAATATGGCCATAAAAATTGATATGGAAAAAGCGTATGATAGAGTAGAGTGGTCTTTTTTGGAAGGTATTATGGAAAAGATGGGGTTTCCCCCTAGATGGATTAATTGGATTATGACTATGGTTACTTCGGTGTCTTATAATCTTATGATCAATGGAAAGGAAACTGACTACTTCAAACCTACAAGGGGTATAAGACAAGGTGATCCATTATCACCATATCTGTTTATTATTATTACTGAAGCATTGTCCCAAATGCTAGTAAATGCAGCTGAAACTAAAACAGTAGAGGGCATCAAATTGAGCAAACAAAGTCCTGTCTTAACCCATCTATTATTTGCAGATGACTCTCTATTCTTTGGCAAAGCTAGTATCAAGAATGGTCATCGCCTGCAGCAGATTTTTCACAGTATTGCCAGGCTTCTGGGCAACGAATCAACTTAGGAAAATCTGCTATATACTTCAGCCCTAACACCCCTACTACTCTGCAGGATAAGATTAGCCTATTTCTGAAAATACCTAAGGAAGAAAAGCCAGGAAATTACCTTGGACTGCCTACTCAGTGGGGGCGATCAAAATGCGAAGCATTGGCATTCCTGAGGGATAGAATTATCAAAAGACTCCAAGGGTGGAAGGAAGCATTACTCTCATATTCAGGCAAGGAAATTCTCTTGAAATCTGTCATTTCTGCCTTACCATCATATGCTATGACTTGCTTTAAGTTCCCTAGGAAATGGTATTAGAACATTAACTCCTTAATGGCAAAATTTTGGTGGGAGGGTAAATCATCAGAGTCTAATATTCATTGGAAAAACTGGGATTATCTAACTATGCCAAAGAAAAAAGGGGGAATGGGGTTTAAAGATTTAGAAGCTATGAATATTGGACTTTTGTCAAAACTTGCTTGGAGGATTATCACGAACCCTAAAACCTTTTTAGCTCAGGTTCTTGAAGGAATTTATTTCTCAGATGGAAATCTGTGGAATGCAAAGAAAGGTCATAATCCTTCTTGGGGATGGACTAGTATTGTAGAGGGAAGGGATTTTTTAAAAAATAATGTTTGCTGGCAAGTTCATGATGGTAATTTTATATCCATATGGAATGATCCTTGGATCCCAAATATAAGGGGATTTAAACTTCAGCCGAATATAGACATTCCATTGGAAGTAAGAGATATGACAGTAGGAAATCTTATAGATCCTTGCACCCACACATGGAAATTAGACAAGATATCAGATTTGATCTCTCAAAAGGAAAAACAGGCCATACTACAGATACCCACTAGCTTATTTCCAGGAATAGATAAGCTAATTTGGCCTTATGAAAAGGCAGGTAGTGTAACAGTGAGGTCAGCCTACAGAATTCAAAAGGACATTATTCCTAATACCTCATCTGCTACAACATCACATCAAATAGACCCTGGAATCTGGAACTTGACTTGGAAGACTAAATGTACTCCCAAAGTTCAGAACTTCATGTGGAGAGTCTGCCAAAATGCTGTTGCTGTCCGGATGAACTTAGCAAAAAAAGGTATCAAAATCCATAGTAGATGTCCATTCTATTCTTATGCTGAAACAGTGGAGCATATGCTATTACAATGTGAGTGGACTCACTTAGTTTGGTTTGCATGCCTGGATTATAAACCTCAAAACTCAGAAATTCGAACTTTTGACCAATGGTTCATTGAAGTATGTCATTCAATAAAGCATGCTCAAGAGGAAAAAGAGATGGTTAGATCTATTATTGCTTATACATGTTGGTTTATCTGGTTGGAAAGAAATGATGTTGTGTTTCAAAAGAAAAATATTTCTCCTGAGACAGTTATATGCAGGATCCAGAGAACAGTTGCTGAGTTTCACCAAGCTCAACAACAAATGGGAAGGAAAAATCACAATATACACACAGCTGTGGACTCGGAACATTGGAGCAAACCAGTAAGGGGGAGGATAAAGCTCAACGTGGCTGTTTGCAGAGGGAAACTACAGGAATGGCTTACCTGGTGCGAGACTGGCAGGGGAACTCAATGGGAAATCAGGCGAAGGTTGAAGCTGAAGGCCATAAGGAGGTAGCAGTAGCTGAAACAATCAGAACAGCCCTCCAGGACATGATGAAGCTGGGACACACAGCAATTGAAGTTGAGTACTCAGACAAAAAGACCAAAGCCAGCTTAAAGGATAAGGGTGACTGGAAATTAGGAACATTAATGTTTGATATTAAGGTGCTGAAACAGGTTTTCTCCTACTATTCTATAAAGGAGATCTCATATAAAGCAAATATGTGTGCTTTTAGTATAGCTAAGTGGGCAAAAGAGCATAAGAGAAAGAATTGGACAACTTGTCCCTCTTATGTGTATGCCCCTCAGTACTTGCTGGATGTCCAATTTAAGCCTCCTTGAGGCTATGGAATAAAATGTGTTGTGGTTGTGCTGAAAAAAAAAAAAAAAGCTAGTGACTTATTTGTAAAGAATGAAAAGGTAGAGAATTTTATTGTCATTGTACCATAGAATTGGCCACCTAAGTTTGTTGTGTGGTCTCAAAGTTTTTAAAAGGCCCAAAGGCAGAAGTTTATCCGAAATTGCTCCACGCAATCACGGATTGTTCTCTAATGACTACCGTAATTTAAGTTATCAATTTTTTTAATGCAAATTGAGTTTATTTAATTAAAAAAAGATAGCTAAAAATTTAAATTACTCATTAATAGTGAAAAATTATAAAAGAGTTTTCAGACAGTTTAAATAAATATTTAAAAATTAGTGCTGACTAATTACTTTGAGTAAAAGGATTCCAATTTTCAAGAAGCCAATATAAAACATTTAATGATTCCGAGCCAATTCATTTAATTAAGTAAATGTAATCCAAAATAACTTATTTTTATTTATATATATATATTTTTACTTGGAACTAATTTTATTTAAAAGCTAATATTATATATGTATAATAATCTATTGAAATAAAATTTTTATTAATTTTTATAAATTTTTTTAAGAAATAAAAATTCATAAAAATTTACCTTCAAGTAGAATATTATATTAACATAATATTAACTTTTAAATGAAATTGATTTTAAATAAAAAATATAAAAATAAAAATAAATTATTTTAAATTAAGTTGAGTTAAATAAAATAAATTGGCTCTTAGAATTCAAACAGAATATCGTTAGTAAGTTATAGAGTAAAATAGCATGATACTTATAGTTTATAAGAACTGTTCATCAAATAAACTCATCTAGTATACCAATTGCTAATATTTATTCCTGGAACATAACTTGTGTGTGTGTGTGTGTGTGTGTCTATCTATATATATATATATATATATATATATATATATATATATATATATATATATAAGTAATAAATTGGTAGTTTTTTGAATTAAACATAAGTAAACTAATTTGATACACCGTAGCTTAGCCACCGTTCCCACTTCTTCTTTGTATCGTATTTCTTCTCTCTTTTGTGCGTATCCTACAGGGTTTGGATTGCAATCCGAGCCTATCCAGTTAATTTACTATCATTATTTCATGTGATCAACCACTCTCATTCTTTTTTTCTCATTCTCCTCCATAAAAACTTTGTTATTACTATTAATAAGAGTATTATCTAGTTCATTTAATACTCTATGAAGGACAGATTTATTTGATCTACTTTGGTGTTAGTAGATCAAATGGTGCATGAAAAGTGATAAAACATAGGCGGATAAGGTATTCTTAATAGTCAATTGGGTGACGTTATCCTTTTATTTTTCAGCTTGTTCAAGTTATTGTCCACGATTTGTGCTTAGATTGTCTATTGATCCAACCATGTGTTGTTATGTTAGTCCAATTAAGCTCATTTTTTTATTTAGACTTTTTTCCTGTTATTTATGAGTTATTATCCCAATTTTATTATAATTTACATGGAATATTCACTTGATCCGATTTTCTTCTTCTCATTTGGTGTCTTAGAGGCAAGTAGTCATTTTGTTAGCCAGTATTATGTCTCTCTTACCCTTTAAAATCCTATCTCGTTGGTTTGTAAGATGTTATCTGGCTTACTTGTTTATTTTTTTCCTATTATTATTTATTATTTTGTCTTCTTTTTATGATTTTTTTTGTTTACATATTATTATTATTATTATTTTATACCTATTAATTTTTTATTTATATTTTCAATAAAATAAGTTGAAGCTTTCTTAGACTTTTGAGTTTGCTATGTTCTTCACTTCAATCATTATATTTAATTTGGTTGCAATTCAGTCATTTTCTGTTAGTGTTTAATGGTAAAAATAAATGAAAGAAAAATTATGTAATATTTTTAATAGTTCAAGATGAATCATGCAACATTACATAGTTTGGTGATGAAAGTGAAACATAGGTAATAGGTAATTTGAGGACCATCAATGCGATTCACTCAATTGAACTGCAAGTACTAATAGCGGCGCAAATAAAACATTAAATTTAAATTACTTAGGTGCCAACTTGTTTTAATTTAAGCTAATTTAAAATAAATTATTTTTATTTTTAGATCTTTTTTTGTCTAGAACCATTTTCATTAGAAAATCAATATTATATAGGTGCAATAATCAATTTGAAACAAAATTTTTTTTATTTTATTAAATTTATAAGAATTTTCATTTTTTAATTCCTAAAAAAGGAAAATTCATAAAAAATAATAGTATCAAATCAATTATTTCACCTAAATAATATTAGCTTTCAAATAAATTAATTTAAATTTGAATAAAAAAGATATAAACATAAAAATAAACTATTTTGTGTATTAAGGTAAAACGAATTAGTTAATCTCCAAATAAGTTTGTATAAATCAGTTTCCCTCATTTTTTCTGATGCTAGAACCAACTATAAGAAAAAGCACTACTTTGTCCTAGTAATTTTTTAAAAGTGCTAACTTTTTTTTTTGTTTAAAAAAATAAAGTGACAAAGAAACAACCATAAAATCAAAATACCCCAATCAAAATTGTCATTTGGGAGAGTTGGTTGAGGTGTTTGCCTCCCACCTCTTAGGTCAAGGTTAAAATCTCATCTTCGCGCCAATTAGTACAAATTGCAGTTTAAAATTTTTCATGTTACAAGAAATAGGCAAAATTTCCCCAACTTTCTAAGGTTATTTACTTTGCTATATGCACCACCAAAATAAGGCACCACCAAAATACTGCCTGAGTTGGTGACTTTTTAGTGGCGCACCTGGACCAATGAAAAAGCATCCTTTCTTTTTCCAAATTTATCTTTATTAAATGAATCGTAACTGCTTGGTCACGATTTTGTCTCTTTATTTCTCATAATATTGATAACCAGTTAGAAAAAACAGAAATATAGTTTGGGGATAGTTGCACCCCTTGACGATTGATGACAAGGCCTCCAATAATGGTTCCTCCAAGTCCACTGGTTTGTTGAGTCTAATTGGAACTCCAACTCCATCATCTACTGCTTTAGCATGCTACATTGATAAGTTTATAATTGTTATATTTATTTCTTTGATATCTAACTCTTTTTATAATGTATTTTGAGCCTCAAAGATCTATTTTGAGTATGTTTTGTAACTTAGAGCATATCTGGACTCAATTAATTAAAAGTGGATTTAATTTGTAAGTTTACAAATTTTAATTTGGTTGTGTTCTTTCAGGATTTTGATAGATTGATAATGTTCTAGTACAAAAACCATATTTTAAGCTACAGAGATCAAAATTGAGTGATCCTTGATTCATTGGAAAGCTAACATTTTAAGCTACAAATCATATGTAGACTATAAAACCCAAGTGGCACGTAAAGGAGGTCAAATTCATCTTCAAATTTGTGATTTATGCGTTATCATTGGTTCAGAAGCAGTTGCGGTATTTTGAGCGTATATTTGGCTCTAGATGTTCGTTTTATGTGATTCATGTGTCATTTCTAAGCTAAGAAAGAGCTGTGCAACTTTTATGCTTTGAGTTTTGAGAGATGATGACTGCATTAAAGTTGAATTTTTGCTTGAAGTTGTTGCTGATGTTCTGGAGCATTTCTTAGCTCACAACTCTGAAACCAATTTTGATGTGAATTCATTTCGAAAGCTTCTAAACCATATGGGATAAAATTCCAGTTAAAGGACACTATTCCCCCGGTCAAATTAAGGCATTCTAGTTATTTTGAATATTTTTTGTATTTGTGGGGTAATTTTATAATAATATAAAAAGTTTATGGAGATTTTGTGAATTTTACCCATATGTTAATTTGTTTAGGTTATGTAAAGAGAGGCCAGCACCCCCCCTTTCTCTCTCTTGGCACTTTGATTTATTTTTATTTTTCTTGTCTTTCATTCAAAACATGCCTGAGTATTTTTCTGGTTCGATTTAAAGGGATGATGCCAACACCGGTTATGAAAATTGATTTTTCTTGCTGAAACTTTCTTTGAATTCAAGTATTTACTTTTTTGTGATTGAGATTTATTGCAATTAATTTTCTTATTCTCGCTTGTTGGATTGTTTTTGAGATTGTAAATTTGCTTGATTTTCTTTCAAACCGCTTGGGTGAAAAAAATTCAATTAGAAGTAAGTAAATTTAACTAAAGATTATTTTTATTTCTGGTTAGTTCATACAGGAGAAGTAAGACATGTTAAATTGTTCAATTTTTTTAATGGCTGCTTGGAATAAATTTTTTTTGTTCATTGTTCTTCATGCTAATTTTGAGTTGATTAGAAATTGATTTCCAAAATTTGGTAACTCAAAATTCAGAAATTAATCTGAATCTTTTTCTGGTTAATTTTACTATTAAATTCTTTGGATTTTTTTTAGCTTTAAAGAGAGTTTTGTTTATTTACTTGAATTGAAGAAATATTTTCTTTCGATGTTCAACTGCGTAACTGAAATGGATAATTAACTATAAACTGAGCATTTTTAGTATTGGTTAATTTCATTTTAATTCTATAGTTAATTTATTTTAGTATTCGATTCAAGAAAATCCCAATCTTTTATTTCAATTTTTTGACAGAAAGCTTTCAGTAAAAAAAATTTTCCTTGGGATTCGATTTGGTTTTCATTGTTATACTACAAATTTATTTATTCATTATTACTTATTTTTTTCGGTTTCGACGATTGGCCACACATTAATCAATGACTTTTTTAAGAATTAGAATTAGGGATCTTAAATTTAGTTGGAAAAAGACACGTAATTTGGAGCAAGCGAGTAAACTTGACAGAATATTTTGTTTTGCTCAGGAGAGGAAAAGGCCAGAGGATTGTGTCGTAAGATATGAAAATTTAAGGTTTTCATTTGGACAAAAGTGTAAAACATTTTAGGAAGTACTCCCTCCGCCCCATTTTCTTTGCTTTATTTGAATTTTTAAACTAATTTGACTTCAATTTATTCATATTATTGTTTATTAAAAAAAATTAAAAAATATATGTAGAAACTATATGTCTTGATTTATTATTCATATATAAAGGTTTTTTACTTATACACTAAAATATTAAAAATAAAAAATTATAGATTAATTGTTAAAAAGTAAATGATACAAAAAATTTGAAATATTGCATTTTTCTTTAAGTTGATGTTTGGGGTGGGCCAAAGGCCCAAAGCATTTCCGTTTTAAATATTTAAAAAAGAAAAGCATCCAATCGCTATAAAACCACATGAAGGGTTCAAGCATTCCACGAACCAAACTAAAAACCATCCTTCTACTGAAAAGAGAAATGCAAAGCCGTGGGGCTATGGCAGCCGGCTTGGCTGGCTTAATAGTCATTTTGGCAGCGTTGGTGGGCTCAGGAATCCAACCGGTGGCCGCTCAGGCGGGGTTCACCTTCTATAAACTGGCAGTTCAATGGCCGCCGACATGGTGCTCCTCCGCCACCTGCATACAGCCGTACCTGAGGGAGTTCACCATCTATGGTCTCTGTTCATACCCATTTACACTACTTGATTCCCCACTTATCCCTTCATACTTATCCCTTCATATAAGTGCGATGGAAAATAGATACGGCCACACTGAAATCGTGCAAATTAATATCATATTGTTCATTATGACAGTGCCATATGTAATAGTTTGACGCAAATCTATATCAAAACAAATGGTCTCTCATTTTTACTTCTATTCTATAAAATCTGTTATTACATTTACAACAAGGGCATTTAATCATTTCTAACTCCTTTCCACTACATGCAAACTGTAAAAACTCATTAACACCAGCCATAAATCCAGAATTCATATACCCATCTGTATTTGTCCTTTGGTACATCCACTCACGTCCATCGCCAGCCATTTGTTTCCCTTGTAAAATAAACAGTAAAAATCCTCAACATAAATACGTAATAAATTTATTATATTTCATATAATATAAATATAGTACAAAAGTAAATGAATTACTTATATATGTCATACATACATGTCAACTTTTCATAACTAAAACACCTACTCCATTAAGGTAAGGGCCCTACTTCATTGAAAGTTTCATAAGCAGTAAAGCATTTTAACTGTTCCATTGTATGAGCATATATGTAAATTTCGGCAGCATTTTCCTTCAGTTCTCATTCACCGTATTTCTCAACAATATCAACTTATAGAGAAATACACGATGGGAACAATTTAGGAAATAGTCAACCAAAATGCACAAACTGTTACTACGAAAAAAATACATTAATTGCAATACTGCTTATGCAACTTTCAACTGTTTGGGCAATCCATGATTATGTTAATCACAAATATAACTTAATCCAATACATTTTGTTTCCCCACAATCTGAATCGGACCAATATTATATTTTTCATCAACACAATTATGGATGGAGAATCTAAGGTATAATAAATAAATACTTATTATACAACAACATGCTGTCATATAAATCAGCTACCTAAAACAACATAACTATATCTTCTAAAAAACAAATAATTACCATTTAAATCACAAACCTCTAAATTATTTTGAAACACCTTGATTGAGCTGAGGAAGATGTTGAAACAGAAACGAAAATGGATGCCGAATAAGCAAAATCTATAGCAAAATTGGAGGATACATATGAAAAGTCAAACTGCGAAACTGGTGTAGCAAATATGTAGCAATTTACGTCAAAAAAATGTAGGAAAAGTAAACTGTAGGAAAATCGAAGGAATAAATTTCCTACATTTTTAGGACGTCCATATCCTCGTCTGTCTCAAAAGCATAGGACAACATATTGTAGGAAAAGCGTCGGACAACATATCCAACGCTTTTTTTTCACATGTGGTCCCTACCTATTTAATTTGCATAAAAAGCATCAGATGCTTTTGGCGCCAAAATTTCCCGCCATCCTATTCTGACAGATGTGCTACGGTTGTATCTATCACACTTTTATTGAATGAAAATCGTCGGACATAATTTTTTGTCCGATGGTTTTCTTGCGAATAGTTTTCCTACGTTTTTTCCGTAGGAAATTGACATAGGAAATGCTCTTTGTCCTTGTAGTGATAGAAGAAACCTAGCCACCTGGATTCAAATTATAATTTTTTAAAATATTTTTTTACTATATATTTTATGTTAACTTAGGTTAAAATCAGGTTCTATTGGGTTTAATCATCAGGTCATTTCGAGTTCAAGTTGGATCAGGCTCGGGTTTGGGCTTTTTGGGTTTCACTTTAATCAGGTTTAGGATTAGGTTGGGTTGGATATAGTCGGGTTTACGTCATTGACTTCTCTAATCAAATCAGGTCAGGTCGAGTTTAGATTCAGTTTGGTCGAGCCAGGTCATCGAGTTAAGTTAAGTTTTGTCAACCATAAGCCTATTTATTGAAGAAACAGTGGCATAATCATAGCAAAAGAGAAATTTGCTACAAAACAATCATCGTGAGTGTCATCACAAAAATCCTCATAGCCAATAAGGAATCATGGCAATATCAAGGTAAAAAGGCGACGATTCTAATTGTTGTACTAAAAGTGGTGACTATGTATTGATTTTGATGTGATGATTTTCCCTCGAACAAAGCACGATGATTTTCCCTTAAAAAATAAAGTGATGATTTTCCCTCAATTAGGGATGGCAACGGGGTGGATCGGCCGCGGATACCCCATATCCACCATCCGTGCCCGCGGTTTTTTTCGTACCCGCCAGCTCGCGGATATCCGCTGACAGGTAAAAAATAACATCCGTGCCCGCAACCCGCGGATAATCCAGTCCGCGGATAATCCGCGGTTTAGGCTTATTTTGTAAACTTCGAAATTGCTAAACAGTTCAATTTATGTCTCAATTTACTTTTCATTCAATAGTTCCAAGTAGCTGAAAACGTCATTCTCCAGACAAGAGCTATGTTCATATAAATGGACATGTGATCAAATTGTTGGTGAAGACCCAAGAATCTTGTTCTGCAGTTATGGATACGTAGCCAATTAAAATCACAGAAATTACTATCATTAACACAAAACATATACTTCTAATATCGTCCGCATAATACCCTAGTAGATAGTGAAAAACTAGATGGCAGCTCAGAGGATCAAATGAGCAGTGGTTAATCTAGACAATAGAAAGGCAAACGATTAAAAGCTCAATTCATTTAACTCTTCTACGGATTAAAGAGAAAAAAAAATGCATATAGTTGCCCCAATTCCTAGGTATAACAATCTTCTACTCAACTGGAACCATGGGAAGCCAGGACTCGAATCCAGATCAGGCGAGCGAGCGAGCGATCAGAGGCGATCAGAACAGGCGAGCGATCGATCAGAACAGGCGAGCGATCGTGAGCGATCAGATCAGGCGAGGCGAGAGCGCTCGTGATCGATCAGGCCGGCGAGGTCGTGGGCGAGAGCGATCGTGATCTCGTGGCGATCAGGTCGTGAGCGAAGGGCCGATTCGGCAGAATTGGCGACTGGCGAGGCGAGGCGAGGCGAGGCGAGGCGAGACGGAGACTGTGCGAGACGCCGAGACCTCAGTGCTCAGGCGAGACGGAGACCGACTCGGTGAAGCGAAGCCGTGCCGTGCGTAAGGGTACGCAGTCGCACGCAGAGCAGAATCGGGCCAAGGCCAATCGGCCAAATTTCTGATTCTTATCTAAATTTTACTGGCTACTGCTGAGTGTAAGGGTAAAATTGAAATTTCAATGTTTCGCGGGTTTTATGGGTATGCGGGTGCGGATTTATCCGCGACGGATACCCCTACCCGTCACCCACCCGCACCCGTCAGACGGGTGAAATTTTTTACCCATGCCGCCCATCACGGATATTTTTACCCGTTAACCCGTCCGTCACGGGTGGATATCCGCGGTTTGCGGTTCTCACTCGCTCCATTGCCATCCCTACCCTCGATCATAGAGCAATGATTTTTCCTCAATCAAAGAGCAATGATTAGAATTATAGGCATATTTTCAATTCTGTGATGATTTATGGTTCATCTATTTTTTATAATTGCTAATTTTTGTGTATATAATTAATTAAATTAGTATATTATATTAATACTATAGCATATTATATTAAATTGTTGTAGATGAATAATAAAATATTATCAATATATATATATCATTAATTTACAAAAACATATGTCTCATAAATACATAAAAATGAAAAAAAAAAACCTAAACTCCAATCATACCCTCATTACTATGGTGGACTTAAACCACCATCTCGTGCACTACCACCCTCAGCTCCACCCTTGGAGGATCCAGTTGGCAATCTACCTAGAATTGATGTAGCTAGAATGACTCAGCTCCATATAAGCTTGTGCATAACAGCACTGACTGCACTACTTATCTGGCTCTAAATCTACTCCTGCATGTTAGACTGATCTAGGTCAACTCAGTGGTGACTTGCTCGAAACTACTTTTAATGTCCTAGCCTGTTTGCGTAGGGTTGCATCCTTCTCCCTTAGCTAACTGGGTACCAATGTATGCCTACAAAAATAGTTAGTTAGTTTTGATAATTTTGTACTCACTCTGTCTCACAAAAGCTATCCTCTTTACTATTTACAGTAATTAATTTATTATTTTATTTCTATTAAGATTTATCATAAAAATATGAATTTTTTATATGAAAATGAAACTTTAAAGTTTATAGTTTCTAAATATAATTTTTTTTTATTTTTTTCAATACATATTAATAATAAATATATTCAAGTCAAACTATAGTCAATAAAAGGTAAAAGGGCTAACTAATACGAAATCGGGGGAGTATAACTTATAAAAGAATTACCAGTAAATATGTCGAATTAAAATTACCCATTGTGGTTCAAAGACATCAGGATTTACAGGGGGAGGTGGGAAACGTGACATCCATCACTTTTTCAGTGGCCCACGAACCTTATGCCAAACACTCATTGTCAAATGGGAGACAATTCACGAGGTTGAGGTACTTTTAGGTGACTTGCTCCACATATATGTCCTACAATCAAATAATAAAACTTTAATTAAAGTTTAAAAAACTTTAATTAAATTTAAAAAAAGCTTATCTTGAGCTAACACGAGACAGGATTTCTAGCTTCAAACCATTTTTACCCCTATTCCTTCTACCAATATCTACTCCCACAAGTAGGCATTATATGTAAGGGGACATATAGGCACAGGAGATTGAAGTTGTGGTTTTGGTCATTGTATACCAGGACCTTCTGCGCTGGATTCTCGCTCTATTTATATACTCAATTCTTGATGGGGTTTAAGTAGTACTTGAAAATGGGTCAACGAATATCGTTGAAGTCTCGAGGCTCCCACTGATAAAACACTTGACATTTCAAACAATTTAATTAGGCATCAATCACCTATTGTCAATATTGAAAAAAAAAACAAATTAAAAAACTCACATTCAGTTGAATGACATGCTCCTCACATGTCTCAGGTAGGATCTTCGTCCATAAGAGCCAAGGCCCACTCCATAACCTCAGGGGAATAGAGTAGGAAGTCTGTCGGATGGACGAATCCACTAGAATGTTATTATGAGTAATTCAAATTATAATTAATTCTAAGGAATTTTATAGTTTAGGATTTTAAGAAAATTTTGAAACTTTGGTATACATACTAGCGTGGGACAATCATCTAGCACTATGCTGGTAGAGGAGGTGTACGTAAGTGATGATGTCGTAACCCCTTCATCGGGCCCTAGGGCTAGTGAGATATTGGGAATCTACTCATTGTTTGAGGTCTTCTTTACGATAATCTGCTGTTGGGTTCCCCCCACCGGCTATTGGACCCTCTGCCAGCTGTTGTTGTGATGATAATAACGACTCCTAAGACACTCAAGAATCATCAAAGGGGATCAACCCGATGTTGCATTGATCAGTTCTTAATAAAAATTTGGCCAGATTTCTGTATTGTGGCATCTCATCCAAAAAGTCTAATGACGGGTGGTAATAACTTTGTGTGCCATAGTAGGTCTGTGAGGTCGATGTCAACCCCCTGTAGTGTGGGGGTCAAAGGCACCATGTTAAAATGGCAGGCTATTGAGTAGGGGTGGTCAAAGTGGCTAGCGGCACAACTGAGTATGAGCCACATCCTTGGCTACCAATGGGCAAAAGATGACGTGAAATCCTGATTAAGGTCAATTAAGCCCCTAAAATTTTATTACTAACAATTTTATCTATAATTTTGGTATGTTTTTCAATTAAGCCTCAAAACCTTAATTACTTGTAATTTTATCCATAATTTTGGTACTTTTTTCAGTTAAGCCCCTAAATTTTAATTACTTACAATTTTATTTATAATTTTGGTAAGTTTTTGGATTAAGCCCATAAACTTTAATTAATTATAAAATTATCCATAAATTTATCATGTAATAAAAACTATATAAACTATAATCACCCAGTCACCCATTATCACAAAATTACCTATAATCACTATAGCAACAATTCTAGACAAACAAAATTAAGCCAAGGAAAAACATACAATCACTATAATCACACAATATCTGACATAATCATTAGCATTTTAAAATTTACTACTTAAAAAAAATTAAGCCAAGGAGATGGCTTCATTACCTAGAATGCTTCTAGAAGAATCGACCAACAGAGGAGAACAGAATCCCTTCTCGATCACTTCCAGAAGAATTAGCCAATAGAGGAGAAAGGCAAATCAGAGAGATGTTTTATGAATGGAGGATAGGAGAAAAGGAGAAGAGAAAATTATAGGAAAGAAGAGGGCAGTGGAGAATAAATGCTCAACGGATGAAAGAGATGATGTGAAGAGGAAGTGACTGGAGAAGTATAGAAAGAATAAAAAATGAGAAGAAAAAGGCAGATGCTCTGGGGTTATTAGGAAAATAGTGATGATTAAAATCATCACTTTTATTGTGATGATTTAGCCTCAATTAAAATTAGAATCGAAGCTAAATCATCACAAATTTGTGACAATTATAATCATCACCATCTATGCAGTAACAATTTCACCACATGGCACTTGGTAAACCCTTGATCTTGCCATGTGCCCTTTGGTAATTGAAATCATCACAGAAGTCATGCCTAAATTTTCTTAAAACTTTTTTGTATCCTGCCCAAAACCCCCTTCTTTTCATTTGATTTTTCCTATGATTTTGCCTTGATATGTTATTGTTTTCCCCTATTTACCTTTGATTTTTTACTAATTTCTACAATTTTCCAACAATCAATAACTACTACTAAACTGTAATATCTTAATAGTTGTGTGAAATTGATAATTATTAAAAATTTTATGATCCATTAGAGTAATTGTTATCTATAACTAAAATTTATATTTTTCAAAATTCTAGTACCTAATTTCAAGAACATAAATAATTTAGGGACCAATGTTGTAATTTTAATAAATTTATACCAAAATCTTTAAACTTACTAAATATGAAAACCTTAAAAAAATTCTACTTTCTAAATATAGAAACCACTAAAATGGAAATTTACTAGACATGTTTAATTACTAACAAAAACAATTATATAGAAGTTTAATGTTAGTGGTTAAGATTGACGGTTAGGGTAATTAGACAGTGAGAATCTGGACTAAATCATAAGTGTTAGAGTCTAAGAATTTAGGATTATGGTTAAAGTTTAATAATTTATGGATTTAAGGTTTAAGGTTTAAAGTTAAGGGTATAGGGTTTAATGTTTACTGTTTATAATCTAGGGTTAAAGATTAAGGTTTACAGTTTGAGAATTAGGGTTAGGGTTAGGATTTAGGGATTAGGGCTGTGGCAACGTGCGGGTCGTTTTCGGGAGTCGCCACCAATCGGTTTTCGCTCAGGTCGATTGGACACCTAAAATACGGTCTGCGAGAGTTCGGGGGTTCGGGAGTACGGTTACGTTAAAACAACTTTGTTAAAACGCCCAAAATTGGTACCTTAGTTGATTTTAATTTATTTTTTCTTTGCTTTTAAATGATTTCAGTTAATTTTCAAACTGAAAAATTTAACTGAATTAGTCGGATGTGGATTTTTAAATTAATACGGGTTTTAAAATCTTCGGTAATTAATTTGTATAAATTTGATATTTCCGAACCATGGACTCTGCCGAATCACCCGGACACGGAATTTGATGAAATTTTAAAGAATTTAATCCATGTCATAAATTCTGCTGAATTATCAGAATATGGATTTTTATCCTTTTGTATTTAATTTCATTTCATTTAAAACTTTTATGTTTTCTCCAAGCCATGAATCCTATCGGATCACCCGGACATGAATTTTAATTTAAAATTTTATTGTTAATTATTTATATTTTTAATTCTTATTTTTTTATTAAATTAATTAATAGTTTAATTACTAAATTTATCATAATTTTTATGAAATTTTAGATTTTTTAATGCCTATTTTTTTAAAAAAAAAAAAAATTATTCTTTAGTTTTTTTTGTACTTCTTTCTTTTCTTTCTTTCTTTTTCTTTTTCATTCTTTTTCTTTACTTTTCTTTTTATTTTCTTGTTTAATGAAAGATCTTTATTATTTATTTTTTAAGTAATTACTTAATTTATAAAGGAACCAAAAAGTAATTTTTTTTAAATTATCTAATATCAAGATTCTTTATTTAATAAAGAAACTAAAGAGTTATATAATTTAAAAAAAAATCTTGACATTCATATGTTTTATTTTATGTTTATTCTTTTTATTTAATAAAAGATGAACCAAAAAGTAATTATTTAATTTATAAGTCTAAAAAAATACATCTAATTAATAAGTCTAAAATATTTAAAGAGAATTTAGTTCTTTTTTTATTTTTATTTTTTATTTAAAATCATTTGGCTAAGATTTTTATTTTTTTTTTAATAAAGGAACCAAAAAGTTATATTTTTTTTAATTATTTTAAAAGAAATAAGTAAAATATTACTGGATAAAGAAATAAGTAAAATATTACCCAAAGTTTTTTTTATTTTTTTTTATTCTTTTTACTGGATAAAGAAAAATTTAAAGTAACTATCTAAATAAAATTAATTTTATTTATATACTTTACTTTAAAAAAATATATATTTTTCGTTTTCCAAAACCATGGATCCTGGTGGATCATTTGGACATGGAATTTAATTTAAGTTTTTTTAATTCTTTAATTAATTATTAATTTTAATAATAATTTTTATTATTTTTAATATTTTATTATTATTTTTCTATCTTTCTTAAATTTTTAAATATCATTACTTTAAAGATATATTTAAAAAAAAATTGATTTTATTTTTGGAATTATTTAATTATGTTTGTTTAATAATTTTAATAAAAAGGGAATAAAAGGTTAACTTTTTGTTGTTTTTAAAGAAATAATAAATAAAATATGTGTTCCAAAATAATAAAATATGGTTGGATTTTGTTAAAAAATGATTTTTGTTAGCCCTAAAGAAAAATAGTAGAAAGTTAATTATTCACATAAAAAAAAATATTCTTTTAATTTGTTATTATTTACTTATTTATTATTTTTATTTTTATGGCTAAAGGTGAAATAAGTGAAATAAGTTTAACAATCTACATAATTAGAATTTGCATAAATTAAGTAAATGAAAATTAAAGGAAAATAAAGTGGGGCTTTTTTACCATCCACTTAAAAATTACAGAAATTAAATAACATATGCAAATAAATAAATAAATAAATAAATAACACATAAAGTAAATAAAGGAAAATTAAAAGATAATAAATAAAGTGGGGCTTTTTGGCCATCCACTTAAATAAATAAATAGGAATTATAACCTTCCATGAATAATAATAATAATAAAAGTTCTTTGTTAGTAATTAGTTGTTAATAATAATAATAATAATAATAATAATAATAATAAAAGTTACTTGTTAATAATAATAATAACAATAAAAGTTAGTTGTTAATAAAGTTAGTTGTTAATAATAATAATAATAATAAAAGTTAGTTGTTAGTAAAGTTAGTTACTAACAATTAATTCTGCAGGAGTTAAAATGTTAGTGACTTGAATGGAATAATAATAATAACAATAATAATAATAAAAAAAGTTAGTTGTTAGTAAAGTTAGTTCTGCAAAAATTAAAAGGTTAGTGACTTGAATGAAATAAAATAAGAAGAGGAAGTAGTAAACAAGGGTTTTACCCAAAAAGTTAAAATTTTGAAAGTGGCGGGTCTGGTAGCGACGGCGCGTCGGGCGATGGTGGAATTCTCTGCAGACTTCTCCCGGCTTGGCGCGAACGGCAGCGAAGAGGGGAGGATTACGACGGTGGTGGCCTGAGACGGAGGGCGGCGCACCAAAGGAAGGGTTGGCTTCGTCGGCGATGGGCTAACGAGACGGAGGTGGAATGGTGGCCAGAGGGAGAGAGATAGAGGGAAACGGAGAGGGAGAGGAAGAAAGAGAGAGGGACGAACCGGCAGAGGGCGAGACGCGGGGGTGGTTGGAAACGGAGGAGGGCGAGACGGGCGGGTGGTGGTTGGCGACGGAGGAGTGTGAGACGCGAAGGTGCGGTGGCTGGTAAAGGAAGGCGAGACGCGGTAAAAAACGGAGGTTGATGGATGAGGGAAACGGTGGGCTGAAAGAGAGAAAAGGAAAGTTTTTAGTTTTCTGGGAAGAGGGAGGAGAGGTCAGAGACTGTTTCTAAAGTTTTCCCTTTTTTTAAAATGGAGCTCTAATCTTGATTTTTTTTTTTGTTTTTTCTTCACAGATTTCCACCCCTATTTATAGGGGAAGGGGCCTTGGATTCCTTTAATTAAAAAAAATTTGAAATTTAATTAAAAAACATACTTATCTTTTAATTTAGTAAAATGACAGTTTCAGTCCTTTACGTCTCTTTTTGACTTTGGAGATGTTCCTGAAACTTCTGATTAAGACAATTTTGTCTTTTTCTGTCAATTTGGGCCAAAACCGTCTCTTTGGCCCAAAATTGATGCGAAAAATTACCAAATGCTCCTGGAACTTTCATATTTTGTCACATTTTTCCCAAAACTTCTCAATTTTGTCATTTTTACCCTAAACTTTTCAATTTTGTTATTTTTTATGGAGTTTTCTTTTGTATTTCATACATACATATATACACACATATATTATTTTTAACTAAACCCTTATAAAACAAAATGTATTATAAACTAATTAACATTAATTAAAAAATTTTTTCAGTAATAATAATAAATAAATTAATTAATAATTTAATTAATTAATAATTTTTTTTTTTATATACGCACATAGATATTAACTTAACAAATGCCCCTTCCCCAAAACTATTTAATATAATTCTCTATTTCTCTTTAATAATTAATTAATAATAATTTTTAATAATTATTATTTTTAATTATTAATTTTAATTTATTATTATTTTTTTTTAAAAAAAAAAGGTCGGACGAAATTGGGTGTCAACAGCTGCCCCCCTTTGCATGCTTCATGGGACATGATGCATGCAAAGTCGTTACCAAATTTCGTCCGACTTAGCTAGGCATTGAGAACCTTCTCGCCGCCTAAATCGTGAGGTTAAGAAATCTCCTTAGAACCTCGGCGATAGGAACTCTCCTATCGTTGAAGAAAAATTGATTGATTGATGGTTTGAGGTTAAGGAACTCTCCTTAGAACCTCTACGATAGGAACTCTCCTATCATTTAAGAGAAATGGACTGATTGAACATATTTGGATTGATTTTGAGGTTAAGGACATATCCTTAGAACCTCTACGATAGGAACTCTCCTATCGTTGAAAGTTTGAGGTTAAGGAAGGCGCCCTCCTTAGAACCTCTGCGATAGGAACTCTCTTATCGTTGAAGAAAAATTGATTGATTGATTGTTTGAGGTTTAAGGAACTCTCCTTAGAACCTCGACGATAGGAACTCTCCTATCGTTGAAAGTTTGAGGTTAAGGAACTCTCCTTAGAACCTCGGCGATAAGAACTCTCTTATCGTTGAAGAAAAATTGATTGATTGATTGTTTGAGGTTTAAGGAACTCTCCTTAGAACCTCGACGATAGGAACTCTCCTATCGTTGAAAGTTTGAGGTTAAGGAACTCTCCTTAGAACCTCGGCGATAAGAACTCTCTTATCGTTGAAGAAAAATTGATAATTGATTGTTTGAGAATTTAAGGAACTTGAAGAGTTTGAGGTCCCTTAGAACCTCGACGATAGGAACTCTCCTATCGTTGAAAGTTTGAGGTTAAGGAACTTTCCTTAGAACCTCGGCGATAAGAACTCTCTTATCGTTGAAGAAAAATTGATAATTGATTGTTTGAGGTTTAAGGAACTCTCCTTAGAACCTCGACGATAGGAACTCTCCTATCGTTGAAAGTTTGAGGTTAAAGAACTCTCCTTAGAACCTCGGTGATAAGAACTCTCTTATCGTTGAAGAAAAATTGATAATTGATTGTTTGAGGTTTAAGGAACTCTCCTTAGAACCTCGACGATAGGAACTCTCCTATCGTTGAAAGTTTGAGGTTAAGGAACTCTCCTTAGAACCTCGGCGATAAGAACTCTCTTATCGTTGAAGAAAAATTGATAATTGATTGTTTGAGGTTTAAGGAACTCTCCTTAGAACCTCGACGATAGGAACTCTCCTATCGTTGAAAGTTTGAGGTTAAGGAACTCTCCTTAGAACCTCTGCGATAGGAACTCTCCTTATCGTTGAAGAAAAATTGATAATTGATTGTTTGAGGTTTAAGGAACTCTCCTTAGAACCTCGACGATAGGAACTCTCCTATCGTTGAAAGTTTGAGGTTAAGGAACTTTCCTTAGAACCTCGGCGATAAGAACTCTTTTATCGTTGAAGAAAAATTGATAATTGATTGTTTGAGGTTTAAGGAACTCTCCTTAGAACCTCGACGATAGGAACTCTCCTATCGTTGAAAGTTTGAGGTTAAGGAACTCTCCTTAGAACCTCGGCGATAAGAACTCTCTTATCGTTGAAGAAAAACTGATCTTGATTGTTTGAGGTTTAAGGAACTCTCCTTAGAACCTCAACGATAGGAACTCTCCTATCGTTGAAAGGTTTAAGGAACTCTCCTTAGAACCTCGGCGATAAGAACTCTCCTATCGTTGAAGAAAAATTGATTGAATTGATTGTTTGAGGTTTAAGGAACTCTCCTTAGAACCTCGACGATAGGAACTCTCCTATCGTTGAAAGTTTGATTGAGTTTGAAGGAACTCTCCTTAGAACCTCGGCGATAGGAACTCTCCTATCGTTGAAGAAAAATTGATTGATTGATTGTTTGAGGTTTAAGGAACTCTCCTTAGAACCTCGACGATAGGAACTCTCCTATCGTTGAAAGTTTGAGGTTAAAGGAACTCTACCTTAAAACCTCTGCGATAGGAACTCTCATAGACCTCCTTAGAACTCTCCTATCGTTGAAGAAAAATTGATAATTGATTGTTTGAGGTTTAAGGAACTCTCCTTAGAACCTCGACGATAGGAACTCTCCTATCGTTGAAAGTTGATTGAGGTTAAGGTTCCTACCTTAAAACCTCGGCGATAGGAGCAGTCCTATCGTTGAAGAAAAATTGATTGATTGATTTCGAGGCAAAGGTTCCATCCTTAAAACCTCGGCGATAGGAAGCAGTCCTACCATTGAAGGAAAATTGAAGAAAAATTGATTGATTTCGAGGCAAAGGTTCCATCCTTAAAACCTCAGTGATAGGAACCTTCCTACCGTTGAAGGAAAATTGATTAAGTGGTGGAGAAAAACTCTTTTCTCCCTTCTGGGGTTAAGGATTTTTTTTTTTTTAGTACCCTAAGCAAACTTTATATGAAAGGAATTGAGGTTGGAATAATTTTTCTTCGGAAGTGTGAATTTTCATAATAGGCGAGTGCAAAAATTTAGACTTCGATAAAATGAGTGAATCTTGATGATGACAATAACACTGACAAATTATGTAAAGGGAACGGATGTTTGGAATCAATATCCAAGGTTTCATCTAATATTTTCTTCAGAAAATATAGATTCCATCTAATATTTTCCTCAGAAAATATAGATTCTTGAGAGATATGTCATCCAAATAAGGTTGAAGCTTAGCTACCCCAAAATGTCATGACTAGTAGACCTAATAGGATGCGTCTCAAGAGCAATAAAAATTACTCTTTACTCAGCCATTCCAAACTAAAGGCATTGTCCTATGGTTTTAATATCAGCATGAACGAAACTATCCTAAAGAAAGAAATTTCCTGAAAAGAAAAACTGAAACACGAAAGAAAATGCTGATAATAAAACTAAAGGACAAGAAGAACGGATCGGATCACTTCTTCTTCCATAATGCTTCAACAGGCCGGGCAGAGGACAATTATGGGATTGAACTGGTCGGGAAAGACTGTCGTGTCCAGTCTATCTGAATCATTGCTGGATCTGGTTCAGGAACAAAAGCTTGCATTTTATCAAGCAATTCTTCAGCAGTTTTTGCGGATATTAGGATTTGTCGTGCTACTCTTGATATAAAATTCTTCTGCACTGCATAATCCACAAAAGATATCAGACCTGTAAAGAAATTGTTAACATTTAACAGCCCAATAGGTTTCTTATGCAAATTAAGTTGGGCCATGGAAGCAATTTGGAAGACTTCTCCCAATGTACCAAAACCACCTGGTAGAGCGATAAAAGCATCAGCATTAAGAAGCATTTGTAACACACGCTCTTGCAGATTTTTAACCACTAATTCTTCTCCAATCGTGCCCCCAGAAACAAATTTCAGAGGTCCAGGGATAATGCCCAGAACTTGGCTTCCTCCTAGAGATGCTGCTGATGCTACACCTCCCATTAATCCGACACTACCTCCTCCATAAACTAAATGTATTTTTCGCTCAGCTAATACCCTACCCAAATGGTTGGCTGCCTTTAAGTACTCTTCATCTTTTCCAGGAAAAGCCCCAGAAAATACACAAATACTTCAGGATTTACGAGTTGAGGTTTTCTCCATTCCTATTCTTGCCCTTGTGAGAAAAGAAGAAAAGATGATATATTTATAGAGATGAAGAGATAAAGCATTAATTTTATTTTCAAGAGTGGATACATTATTGTCGGAAGAGGAGAAAAATTTTCAAAATGACAGCTATACACAGTAGTCACGACTATGGCTCACATCAGGAATGGGTACATTATCATCAAAAAAGGATGAAAATTTCCAAAATGGCTGCTAGCATGTACAGTAATCATGACTGTAGCTTACGTCAGGAGTAGGTACGTGATTGTCGGAAGAGAAGGAAAATTTTCAAAAGCGACAGCTAGCATATACAATAGTCGTGACTGTAGCTCACGTCAGGAGTAGGTACATGATCGTCGGAAGAGAAGGAAAATTTCAAAAATGGTAGCTATATACAGTAGTCAAGACTATGGCTCACGTCAGGAGTGGGTACATTATTGCCAAAAGGGGTGGAAAATTTCAAAAGCGACAGCTAGCATGTACAGTAATCGTGACTTTGGTCCACATCTTCCACTGGCTTTGCGTCCAGTAACGGCTTCAATGTCTTCTATGAATCGGCGATTTGCATCCCATCTAGTTTTCTCACAAACTGGCAAACAGGGTCGTTTAAAGTCAGATTCCCAAGACTGTAACGATCTCGTTCTTTTTGGAAAATCATCCATAAACCAACAATCTCAAATTGCACCATTCCACAAGAGTGCGCTTCAAGAGTCTCTCGGATATCCTCCAGAGATTCCTTACGCAGGCCATTCTTAATGAATTTTCTTCTATCTTCACGATTTCTGGTGATCATCCCTGAAGAACGACATTTAGTGCCGCAAATCCACCATCCACAATTATGACAGACGCCTAGCCTCCTTGCTCTTCTCTTTTTGGCATAAGCGCTTTTACCAAAGCCGGGCATACGGGGGAAGAATGCATCTGGAACTTCACCAGCCGAACGAACCTTAGCTTCGATTAGCCACCGCACATTATCAGGAATGCCTTTGTGCATAAATACTCTGAATCGTTCACATCTAGCTTGATAAATCTTTTTAAGAACATTTATTGGGAGGGAAGGAAAATACTTTCGTAGGGCGGAAAGAGAAGACTCCATTGAATAAGGAGGAATTTAAGAGAAGAAAGAAAGAAATTAGTTATTGTAGGAAACGGAAATAACTAACTATGTGAGTCACGGAGTACCGTATCCGCTACTTAACCGGAGAGAAGAACATGCATTTATAGCGATAAAAGGATAACGTGTTTATTACGCTTACAGAAGCAAGTACATTATTGTCAAAAGAAAAGACAAATTTCAAAATGACAGCTCATATGTACAGTAATTGTGACTGTGGCTCACATCTTCCACTGGTTTTACATCCAGTAACGGCTTCAACGCCTTCTATGAGTCGGGGATTTGCTTCCCATCCAGTTTTCTTACAAGCTGGCAAACAGGGTCGTTTAAAGTCAGATTCCCGGGACTGTAATGGTCTCGTTCTTTATGGTAAGTCCTCCATAAATCGACTATTTCGCATTGTACTATTCCACAAGAATTCGTTTCAAGAGTCCCTCGGATATCTTCCAGAGATTCCTTACGCAGGCCATTCTTAATGAATTTTCTTTTATCTTCACGATTTTTGGAGATGTATCCTAAAGAGCGGCATTTAGTATTGCAATTCCATCGTCCACATTTATAACAGACATCTAGCCTTTTTGCTCTTCGCTTTTTGGCATAAGCGCTTTTACCTAAGCCGGGCATACGAGGCATAAATGCATTTGCAACTTCACCAGCCGAACGGACCTTAGCTTCAATTATCCACTGCACATTGTCAGGAACGCCCTTGCATATAAAAACTCTGATTCTTTCACATCTAGCATGGTAGATCTTTTTAAGAACATTTATTGGAAGAGAAGGAAAGTACTTTCGCAGGGTAGAAAGAGTAGAATCCATTGATGAGAGAAGAATTTGAGAGATGAGGGAAAGGAATCAGTTATTGTAGGAAACTGAAATAACCGACTTTGGGAGTCACGGAGTACCGTATCCGCTGCTTAACCGGAAAGAAGAACACGCATTTATAGTGATGAAAGGATAACGTGTCGATTACACTTACGGGAGCAAGTACATTATTGTCAAAAGAAAATGTAAATTTTCCAAATATGACAAATTGTATGTACAGTGATTGTGACTGTGGCTCACATCTTCCACTGGTTTTACGTCCAGTAACGGCATTAACGGCCTTCTATGAGTCGAGGATTTGCTTCCCATCCAGTTTTCTTACAAGCTGGCAAACAGGGTCGTTTAAAGTCAGATTCCCGGGACTGTATCGTTCTCGTTCTTCATGAAAAATACTCCATAAACCAAGAAGTTCACGTTGCACAGATCCACAAGAATGCGTCTCAAGAGTCAATTGGATATCATCCTGTTGACACCCAATTTCGTCCGACTTTTTTTTTTTAAAAAATAATAATTTAATTAAA